>JAOXJP010242656.1:0-22994 GCA_025762735.1 Platanus orientalis | reverse complement strand
ACTATGTCTCAAGTGCGACTGTAATGATCACACCACGGGGGTGGTCTAGACCAATAACTTTACATTTAACAAGCATAAACTTTAGCATAATTTAAAACATGTATGAATGAGAGAAGCCGCCCTAAAAAGGTGGGTATTAGGGGTGCCTAACACCTTCCTCAAATACAACTAAACAATTTACCCTAAATCATAGGAACTCAGACCAGTACAAAGAGTCAAACCCCTAGACCCCCAAGTCTAGACTTCTCCTCCTCACCCGAAGAGGAGAACCGATGTCCAACTCCATTAGTTAATCCCGAGTTGGTGGCGACTCCAAGAAAAGCCTAACCCTCCTGTTAAAGGGTTAGCGATCTCTCACGCACCGGCCTCAGGCACCGAAGAGTGGACCCAAAAACCACAGGCGGGCGGGGGCATCCGAACCCCTCTCGAACGCCGATGTCTACACCTACATAACGTGACAAAACATGAATACGTAGCACCAATCCTTGTGATCTTCATTTCTTTCAGAGTTAAGCCCAAAAACTTTTTGATATGCTCTGCTCAAGCCACCACAAGTTTAGTGAGGAACTCTAGGTTGCCTCACTAGAAATAACCAAAACGGTAGACATGACAGACTACCTTTTGGGCACAGGCAAGTGTCAATGTCATTCCATAGCCTATATATCATGACAATTGCCTTTGAAAATTTGTTGAAATAGGTATGTAGCATTGATCCTCTGTGATCTCCATGGCTTTCAAAATAAGCCTAAAAGCTTCCCGGTATGCTTTGATTAAGCCACCATAGGTTTGGTGAGGGACTCTAGGTTGCCTCACCGGTAAATAGCCAAAACGATTGACATAGCAAACTGTCTACCCAGGTATAGACAGATGTTGACATCGATCCATAGCCTATATACCTTGACAATCATCTTTGGAAATTGATTAAAACAGATATATAGCACCAATTCCTAAGGATCTTTATGGCTTTCAAAGTAAGCCTAAATACCTCCTGATATACCTCATGCAGACTATGTAGGTTCACTAAGTCATGTTGGTCCTCGACTTTGTAGAACGGTCTTCACAGATAAACCACCTATCTAGGGTGTAGGTAGGCATCATCACTTCATAACCTACGTATTATACTAGTCATGTTTACAGATTGGATGGTTGAAATAGATACATATAGCACTAGTCTCTCGAGATCCCATGGCTATCGAAACAAGCCCACAAAGTTTTCCACAAGCCTTGTCGGTAATCCTTGAACCATGAACAAATTGTCCCATAGCATCCTGGTTATTTGGACATAGACGAATGCTACACTTTGATTCATAGTCTATGTATTATCTTAGCACTAATACCATTAAGGAGTTATGTATAATACATAGCATTGGGTTCCTTGTTACCATAACCCCCACAGCTTCCGAAGAGAGCGTAACAACATCTCTAGTCCCGGCCAGTAGTCTACCTGCCCTTTGTCGAAGTCAGGACAATTGTAAGGTATGACCGACATAAATAGGCATCACAATTGAAGAATCCTCCTCGCAGTAAATGGGTTACTTATGAGAAAAACCCACCACTACTTCTCAGAAAAGAGCTCATAACATTTCTCTGCATGTCTAAACTAAGCCACCCTTCCAGTTCAAATTTTGGCACAGCCCAGTCCATACTTTTGAATGGCTTACCTGCATCGGCCATTCCAATTAATACTTTATCTACCACATGATTTACTAACAGCCACTTCATGGCATTTGCTCAGCATTGAACAATGAGCAATGCCACACTTCAATCCATCAAGTCTATGAAATACTAGCTTCTAGCCATAATGTTTTGTTATTCATAGTCTAAACAATTATCAAGCTTGAGTAGTACTTCTATAGCATAGATTACTTATGAGAAAAACCCTTCCATAGCTTCTCGGGAAAGAGCGTAACAACATTTCTTTGTAAGTTTTGACAGTCACTGCTTAACAGACCGACTTGTTAACACTGACCTTGGTGACGCTTGCTTATTGGGACATAAGCATTATGTTGCATTCACCCTCAAACATTGTGTGTTATACCTACTTTAGCAAAGACTGGGTTGCTATCACTTGGGCAAGGCACAATAACAGATTCTACGGGATCCTGCCTTGGCTTTTGGAAAGAGTCATATAAATTCTCCCTTGCACGTCCCCCCACCTTGACAATGTTTAAGTGGGACGAAAATAGTCATGGATAAATCCTTAGCCTATATAGCTTTTCTTTATGGATGCTTAGCACTGATTATCCAAGGTCCCATAGCTTTTCTAGAGAGAGCTCCCAAAATCTCTCCGTGAGTCCTGTAAAATACAACGTTCACCTAAGTGGGATGAAGGCAATGTTGTAGATCGATCCTACTATATATCACAACCAATGTAAAGTCACATGTGTCTTTGGAAGTGATATTTAGCTCATATGTACCATGATTGATGTAAAATTGAGCAGTGTTCAGTCATGACTACATATATTTTACATGGCTTTTCCAGGGAGAGCTTCACTAACAACCCTCGTTGAGTACCATTAAAATTCTCAAGGACAATCACAAAAAGACTTCCGGGCAATCAACTTCACAAATAAATCAATAATCACTCAACACAACAAATGCAAAACATGTCAATTTACAAACCTTATAAGCAGCTTCAAACAACTTGCACAAATTAAATCACTAAGCTAGCCAGAAGCAAAATACAAGTGCATAAGTCATCTAAATGGTTCTTGTGTTTATAGCTTTTGCATGACCAGTTTTTCGCAATGTTTTCAAGCAGTTTCACCCAATGTCGATGACTTATATGTCTCCCGATGCAGCACATATGCTAATAGTAACACCCGAGGAGCTAAAGAAAATGACGATTGCTTACGTATAACTCATGGATAGCCCATGTTTTCAAAACAAAGAAAGTCCCTCCATCAGTGAATACCTACTTTTAAAAATCGGAATGAAGGAATTTACAAACACCGAAAGGGTACCTTTAACCCTAGAAAGCATTTTAAAAGCAAACCCATTTCAAAGCCTTGATCTAAAATCAAGGACCAATTCAACCGATTAACACTTTCAAAGCCAAAACTGATCTATATTTCAAAAACCACTCACCCAATATCCATGAGTTACATACAAGGAAGAAACATGGTTTCTCCCAAGTCAAAATTACGGCACTTCCTTCTTTGTTATATGTTGTAAAGCCACACATACCAAAGAGGGGCATCTGTCAGCACCCAAATTTTGACTCGAGTTATGTGATAGCTTGAGGACAGCATAACAAAAACTAGGCATCAAGACTCTAAGCACCCTTGGCTTAGGAAGAGCAAGCCTAGACTCTAGGAGGTTAGGCATTCCCAAAGAGGTCTTTTCAGATACTCCAGTCACAAATGAATCAGTCAAAGCACCCTATTACAACAAAAAAATATATCATTTCAGGACAAACCCTAATTCCATTCAAAAGCACCAACAGGACTTTGAGGGTCCACATTTTAGAATCCCATTCATGCCATCAATAAGTTTTCCACCTCCCATAAGCCTTTCTCCAGCAAAGCATCACAGATGAAAAAATTACCATTTTACCCTTTTACCTTCAAAGACTCAATACTCATTATCTATCATCCAGATCACTGAATTTCTCTGCCTACATAAGCCTTCTTGCCATAAAGCATCATAGGTAAAGAATTCACATTTTCACCTTTCTCAACTCGTAGGCAAAAAATTACCATCTTACTCAGAGAATGACCCCTAGACCTTCAAAGAACCCTTGGATCTTCTCCCGTGGTCCAAATGATGTAATTTCAGATCCAATGCATCCCTGAGTCTCCTTGCTCCATGGAACTGCTCAGACACTGCTCGAGAATGGCAACAACCAATTTCTCAATTTATGATAACCCTAACCAAGATATGACCTTTGTCAAAGCTCTCAAAAATTCATCCGATCTCTGAATCCAGAAAGGTAAGTCGCCATACCTCGCCCCCAGCCTTAGCTTTAAATCTCTAGGTCTGAGAAGAGGAGAAGACAATTTTGAAGTCTCGAACCTCTGAGAAATCTCAAATCTTCCCCAAAAGGTTAAAAGGTTATTTTCCTATTTTTTGCTCTTATGGAGCTAAAATATTCTCCAGACCTCTAAATAAGGATCAGTTGGTGTCCATTTCTTCATAATTGTGAGGCCTTCAAAAATCTATGTAAGGAGCAAGGACTTTCGCAAAATCTAACTGCCAAGATTCCCTCAAATACTCCAAAAAGCGCGACGAATCAGGTCTAAAAATCAGGTGCTTAACTAACTCTCGGGAGTGCATCTGAAATTAGAAATTCAGATAGTCAGTGGCTGTACCACTGGAAATTTAAAGCCTCTAGACTATCATTTTCACACTAATTTGTAGAAAATCCATGGTCCAAGCAGTCATTTCTGCCCAAACCCCCCCAAAAAGCTTGTTTTGTCTGTATTTGGCACACGAAATGCCCTTAAAAGTTTTTCCAAACTCGGAATGCAACAAAGTCAAAGCCATTTTCTCAGTATCACCCCTGTCATCAATAAAGCATTTCACAAATTCCTGGTTCAAAAAATGCTTGGCCATTCAATTTCACCCGGCTTCAAGAAGCTACAGAAACCCAATTTGTTTAAGCAACTTTGCTTCAAAAAGCTCTTGGTAACTGCCCGGGAATCCAACAACCAATCTATTAACTCCTGTAGCTCTAAGACTCCCTGAACTTCAAATCCCCCAGATACGGCCCAAGGTGACATTTTACAAAAAAACCAGCCGCATTCCCTATCCAATTTTGTCAAATCACTTAAAAATTCCTACTTGGGTAAAAATTCCTACTTGGGTACCATAATCTCGTGTAGTTAAAAGATGGGAATCACTTGAACCTAGGTTCATCTTCCCCTAGGTGACTCTCAAATCAATTTTACCAGCTTTCCATTTCAAAATGTATCTGAGAGCTTTTGTGGCAAAAAAACCCTAATTTTACCCCCTTACCCTTTTCGTAATTTGGTTCTAACTGGACCAGTGCGACCAGAGTATCTATGACCTCTAAAATTAACACTAACTAGGCTGACTTCCGAGCTTGATATCTTGCGAGGAGTGACGGCAGAGAGAGGGTTCAAAAAATCAGAAAGTAGCCCTAGTCATCAGATGAGCTAAAAATCAGATATTTTTCATTAAATGCATTCTCATCTTTAAACCTTTGTTGGCAGCCCTTGGATTGAAATCTTCCAATCCTCTCTCTCAATCACCACCCTTGGATCCCCCCTTTGAATTTTAAATTCCTAGAGAGCTAATCAACCCCCCCATTTGGCATCCCATGCCACACCCTTGAGAATTTCAACAAATGGGATTGCGTCAAAAGACATCTCCCATGCTCCCCTTCCACCTCATCGATCCATGCCAACAAACACAAATAGATCTCCACCTTTCATCTCATTTTAGCCAAGCACATCCCCATCCTCCACATCATTTTAGCTGAATTAATCATAGCCCTACACCTAACAAAACTTAGATTGAATCCTAGCTCTCCACCTAACTTAGGATAAGTATCACCCTAGCCCTCTATCTAGCCACCCCCAAGCTTAATCCCAGCCCTGCATTACATTAATTTGGGGCTATAAATAGCCCAAAATTTGTGCAGAGGTGGGTTGGCAACAAAAGACCCTAATTCTCACGAAAAAAAGAAGAAGAAGAAGAAAAGTGAGGATCCAATCAACCCTAGGGAAAGGTAAGCCTAAACCCATGGCCAATTCATCTCAATATTCAATATATGTCAAATTTATATGCTGTCCAAATCATGCTAGAGCACTACTCTAATTCAAGTACACAGTAGAGACTTAACAACCTCTACTTGCTTCCATTTTTTACTAGTTCTGATGCTGATTTTATTATGATTTTTGTAGAGGTCTTATAGAGCCCAAATTTTACTATGTTAGACTAGACATATGCATGATATTGTGAATTTAATTTTATGAATCTAGGAGTTATGGAAGGCCTCGAGATGGACCCCCAAACAGACCTAAAAAATTGGGTCTTTTGAGACCTAGTTTCAATGAATATTTGCTGAATTTTGTTTGAATTTTCTATACATGGTCTAATGCTAAAATTTTTATATGATATTCATGCATATATCCCCTGCTATCATGCTTAACTTTAGAATTTTTACAAGACCCTAAGGGCTCTAAAATCGAGAAATCCATCTACCTGATTTTCTCCCAATAACTAATGCCTATTTTTTAAGTGAATTAAAAAATAGGCGTTGAACAAACATGCGTCAAGAAAAAAAATCAAGCATTGAGATCTGGGACCCACCCCAAGGAGCCCTAATTATTCACCAGCCCTATCCCAAGGCATCCCTAACTTTGGAAATCACTTTTGTGCTCATCCACCTTTGTGGGCCCTTATTTCTGTCCCAACGCCTAAATTTAATTTTAGGCATTAGAGTGATTTTCAGGCATTAATCTTGGGTCTTAAAAATCACCTTTTTCAAAAATTGTCTAAGTATGGATCAACCCTAGGGTTAGTGTAAAGACCTAGGAGATATAATACCCTTTTGGGCCCCACTCTGGTGGCCCAAAAACCCATGATGGCTAGTGGTTTAGCACCTAATGCCTGAATTTCCCCTGAATTAAATTTGAGGCATTAGACCAAAAAATAGGCGTTAAGCTTATGATAGATGACTTCATGGCCCACTTTGGGAGATCATATCTCCACGCGGCATGTACTTAAGACCTCTAGGGTTACACAGTGTAACCCTAGAAGACTCATTTTTCTCAAAATGCAGATTCCACAGTGTTGAGACCCACCAAACCATCTTATAAGATTACACAAAGGTACTGATTTGATCAGATTCCCTAACGCCCGATTTTTACCTTGAATTAAAATTCAGGCATTGAAAAAATAGGCATTGAAAAAATAAGCGTTAAGCCTATAAAACAAAAAATAATAATAATTTCTCTTCTTTTCTTATCCTTCCATTAGGATTAACACCTAACCCTAAGGAGTCAACCTACAAGCCACTTAGAGGGGCCCACCATCTCTCTAAAGATCTAACCCATGAGGGGTCTCCTATAATTAGAATAAAACAAAATTAAGAATAGTTCCTAGACTGTTCACTGGCCAACGCCTGGTTTTCACCTTGAATTAAATTTAGGGGTTGAAAAATCAGGCGTTGAGAGTAAAATCAAGCGTTAGGCCTGAGAAAAATCTAGCAAACCTCTAATTCAAACTAAACAAAGTTTAGATACTCCAACTCAATCTTAACAGAGCATGGGCATAAACATACGAATAAAACTCATATGAATAGGAGAAGCTACCCTAAAAAGGTGGATATTTGGGGTGCCTAACATCTTTCCCAAGTGCAACCAAACAATTTACCATAAATCTCAGGAACACAAACCAGTGTTAGGAGTTAAACCCTAGACTTTCGAGTCTAGACTTCTCCTCTTCCCTGAAGAGGAGAACCAACGTCTAAGTCCATCGATTAACCCCAAGTTGGTGGCTACTCCAAGCAAAAGCACCAAATCCCCCGCACCCGAAAAGAGGCTTGGCACCCGAACCAGACAAAGAGAGCCAAAGTGGGTGCCCCTGGTGTCCACAGGGTGTATTTCATGAAAAAATCTATTACCTTTATCATTTTTAAGAATTTTAAAGCTCATGTTGAATTGGAAAGCAATTATAAAATTAAGATACTCAGATCTGACAGAGATGGTGAGTACACCTCAAATGAGTTTCAAGAATATTGTAGACAACAAGGCATAAGTAGCAGTTTACAACTGCCTATACATTGCAATAGAATATGGTAACAAAAAAAAATCACACCATCCTCAATAAGACAAGGAAGATGTTCAAAGAAAGGCTTACTAAAGCAGTTGCATGTACAATTTATTTGCTCAATAGGAGTCTTATAAAAAGTGTTAAAAACTTGACACCACAAGAAGCATGGAATGGCTACAAACCAAACATGTAACACCTAGGAATTTTTGGGTGTGTAGCATATGCCCAAATTCTTAAAGAAAAAAAAAGGAAAAAACTTGATAATTGTGGAGAAAAATGCATTTTTATTGGATACAATGAGGAGTCTAAGGCATATAAACTCTACAATCCACTTACTAACAAAGTAGTGGTGAGTAGAGATGTCATCTTTAATGAAGAAGAAGCATGGAGATGGAATAATGAAGACACAACCCGAGGAAAACAACTTGAAATGGAAGAGCAAGATGTAGATTGTCAAAATTCAAATCATGAAGGCTCGCAACAAAATTTTTCAACACCTCCACACCCAACATCATCAAGTTAAGGAAATCAAGAAGAGAAAGTCACATTAAAAGCAAGTCGATTGTCAAGAAATTATTTGTCACCTTTGATTTATGAACAAACTGAAGAAACAAATCTTTATTGTCTATATGTTGATCATGAACCTGTCACCTTTCAAGAGGCTATGTAACAAGATTGTTAGAAAATCGCTATGGAAGAAGAAATTCATGCCTTAAGAAGACCAATATGGGAGCTAACAACACTTCCTCAAGGAGATAAAGCTATTGGTGTAAAATGAGTGTACAAGATCAAGAGAATGACCGATGGAGAAATTGATCATTATAAGGCAAGGCTCGTAGCTAAAGGCTATAATCAGGAGTATGGATAGACTATGAAGAAGTCTTTTCCCCTGTTGTCTGACTTGACATAGTAAAGATGCTAATTTCACTTGCAGCACATAATAGATAGAAAATCTATCAATTAGACATCAAGTCAACATTCTTGAATGGAATTCTAGATGGAGAAGTTTATGTGCAACAACCAGAAGGCTTTATAGCGGAAGGAAAAGAGGACAAAGCGTATCACTTGAAAAAATATTTATACGGATTGAAGCAGGCCTCATGAGCATGGAATGCTTGTATTGACAACTATCTGCAAGAAAATGGCTTCTCCAAGTGTGCATATGAGCATGCAATCTACATAAAGAAAATATTCACGGAGAAATGTTCATAACATGTCTTTATGTTAATGACTTATTATTCACAGGATGTAGCTAGCAGATGTTCGATGAATTAAAGCAATCCATGTTTAAGGAGTTTGAAATGGCTGACTATGGACTCATGCCATTCTTGCTTAGAATTAAGGTATGACAAATAAATGATGGTATTTCTATTTCTTAAAAGAAGTAAGTAAAAGAACTTCTTGAAAAATTTAGAATGAACAATTATGAAGCAGTGAGTATGCCTATGTCAATAGGTTCAAGTTTGAAAAAAGGAGAAAAAAATCTTGTGAATCCGAATCTATTCAAGAGTTTGACTAGATGTGTAACACCCTATACCCAATTTTGGTAAGTTTAGAGATCTAGACCCACACTGTGTGTCTAATATTGAACCCATTGTATTTTGGAGCATGAGGGCTAACCTCGATACTTTGTGAACCTATACATGTCTTAGGATAGACCATAACCCACTTTGGAATAGCTTGGAGGGACCCACGTGACCCAATGTACTAAAATATAGAAAAATGTGTAAATCCTAGCCTTAACTGATCAGGAGATCCCTAATTGATCACGAGCATGACCGATCACAAATCTCATGATCAATCAGGCACGTGGATCACATCATTCAAGAGTTTTGGTTCTACATAGAAAAAATTCACTTTGTATGATCTATGACTGATCATAAAATCCTTGACCAATCACGAGTGTGGTCGATTAGGAGATCCCTGACCGATCATGAGTGTTATTGATCACAAACCTCCTAGTCGATCATGACTTAAATTTTGTGAAAGATTGGAGACACATATGGAATGACATGTCATGACCTCATCTGACCTCCACATTAGTGTGATCTCATTTTAGACGAATTCTAAACCATATTACACCTCATTTAGGTTCTTTAAACCACTTAGAACATAAAGAGGATTTGAGAGAGAGAAGTTCGAGATTTGGGAAAAGGGAGAGAGGATTCTTCTCCAAGGTTGGGTAAGCTACTAAAACCAAGATGTAGCCTAGGATAGATGTTAGTTACTATTTTTTTAATTTTGTTTATGGTTCTTACCATGAAATATCTTATTTTCTTATGGAATAAGGGAGAATTGCCAAGGGAAAAGAAGTGTTGGAGGAGGATCTTCTTGGAAACAAGGAGGATTAACTTGGGGTGAGTGGATATTTAGTTTATGCTCACTTTTCCATTCTTAGGTTCCTAGAAATATGATTTTATTTTATTTTTGTAAAGATTTGGTGGATTTACTCTTTATGGAATTGATTTGGTGAGTGGATATGCATTTTATGTTCACTTTTTCATTCTTAAGATCATATAAGTGTGATTTCCATTCTATGTTTCAATGATGCATGGCTTTGGTTGATGGATTTACATCTTTTCTCCTTGAGAATGTTAATTTTCTTGAGTTGGACTTTGTTTCCTCTAATTAAGCATGTTAGGAAGGATTCTCTACATTGTTTTTATGATTATGGAGCTATCTCCCTTGATGTTGGAGCTTATGTGTGGGATTGGTGATCTCCAATCTAATTGGAAAAGAGTAGGAGCTTGATTCACATGTTGTGGATGGTTTGGAAGATGTTTAGGTCATAGTTTGTCGACTCCTCGAGTCAACTAGATGACTCAGCCGAGTTAACTTCAATCCTGAGGGTTAGGAGTCAAGTTTCATGTATGACTAGGTTACAGACTCTATTGAGTCATGAGAGTGACTCGTCTGACTCCCATGACTCAGACCGAGTCAAATGACTCGGACGAGTCTTGAATTTGTTTTAAGAGATCTTGCTTTTAATTATTTAGTATTTAGAAAAAGCCAATTTTTTTTCAGATTAAACTATTTGCAATAGACAACAAATGATTTAAAAGTCTAAATCGGATGTTATAAACTAACCTATGTTGTGCTAACCTATCTTCGTATTTGGTTAGGAAAATCAATGAACAAATCTATAGCTATTGAATGTGAGCAATGTGTATGCTCATTTTTACCAAACACATCCTTGTTTCATAAAGAATTAAAGATAAATATGTTGGTGTTCGCTATCCAGGTATTGTATTATCCTCTTATATGTGACCTATAGGTTTGTATAACTATTTGTTTCCTAGATGATTTGTAATTTTGATTGCAATTTGAGTTCTCGCTAATTGTTATTCTGAATTTCTACAATATGTGCATAACTTTGTTTATAGACTTATATTATCACATTAAGGTGTATGTTATTATTTTTGCTTGTATGTGTTAAAATATTAAATGAGGTTACAATTGATTTTAGTTGGCATTTGATGATCTCTCTAGAATTGCATTGAGTTTTCATATAGAAGAACCTTTTGAGTCTTGACTCATGAGAATTTTGTATGATCATAATAGAAAATACTCATATTTATCATATAAATTGTCAATACTTGATCCAAAATGCTATCTATAATTTTTAATTTTTTATATTTTATAAAAATAAAAAGTGACATGACTCCCCAAGTTGACTTCAGTGATTACTGAGTCAACTCCACCCCTGAGCTATCCGAGTCGAGACAAAAATTTGAGTTGGTGAATTATGGTTTGGGTGGTGCATTTCATTTACCCCTTTGATTTCACTTTGAATTCCTATATTCATGCACTTTACATGTTTTATTAAATGTCTTTTAATCATTCCTCCATGATTTGCATATCTTTTGAACACCTTGGACTCTCTATATGACTCTATTGTTCACTTTGATGAATTTCCTTTATCTTTTATTAATCCATGTATATTTGTGTTAGTTCTATTAATTCCCATGTTAGAATATTAGAATCTTTATGCATCACATTGGGTCTTGCATCATTTGATAGCTTTTAGTGGCGTGAGTATGTTGTATCTCTTTGGCAAGGTTTACTTTGGCATTTTCAAAAGGCATTTCACTTAGATTTCTACACGAGTTTGGAGCATTTGGGCTATTTGGTTTTGTCATTGAGGGTATTTGGCAAGAAATGATTTCACTTTCATGAGTATCACATATGCTTTTAGATTGGCACAAGCATTTATGTTTGCATATTGGTATTTGGTCTCTGTGCATGTGGTTTATCTCTTCAATTTTGGAGAAATTTATGAACTTGCACACATGGATATTTATACATGGAATACTTATGTAGTAGTTATATTACTTTACATAAGCATAGCTTTGGACAGATTGGTTTGGAATATTTGGATTTGGTATGATACTCCTACGTGGGTCAGACCTTGTGACTTCCAGGTGCCTTGCCGCTAGGCCACATCATTAGGTGAAGGGGCTATATTCTTGTTCAGTGATTTTAGATACCCTATTGTCAGGTCACATCAATAGGTGAAGGGGTTATATACTTTTCTAGTGATTTAGGTACCCCACTACTGGGTCACATCAATAAACGAAGGGGCTATATACTTGCTTAGTGATTTTAGGTACCTTACTGCCAGGTTGCATCAATAGGCGAATGAGCTATATACTTGCTCAGTGATTTCAGGTACCCTACCGTCGGGTCACATCAATAAGTGAAGGGGTTATATACTTTTCTAGTGATTTCAGGTACCCCACTTCTGGGTCACATCAATAAGTGAATGAGCTATCTACTTGCTTAGTGATTTCAGGTACCTTATTGCCAAGTCACATCAATAGGCAAAGGGGCTATAAACTTGCCCAATGCTTTCAGGTACCCCGCCGCCAAGTCACATCAATAGGCGAAGGGGCACTAGTTGCTTAGTGAAACCTCAGGTACCCAATCATTAGGTCACATCAATAGATGAAGACAACCTTAGTAGCCCAATACATGGTTTGATTTTCATTTAAAAAATGAAATTCTAAGTGCATAAATCCTAGAGGGGTGAATGGGATATAATTAGATTTTTTATTCCTTTTATCCCAATTTAATTTAGGTGAGTTAATAGTCAATGTTCAATTTTAATTTAACTCACTAAAGGTGTTTGCAAGTATGGAAATATAAGTGACAATCACACAAAGATCACACACTACAACACACGAATGTATAGTGATTTGGCCACATCGGGGCCTAAGTCCACTATCAACTAAATTTATTAATCAATAACAATGACTACAAGGAATGAGAAAACCTTATATTATGTGTTTTGTGTCTCCGGAAAGCACGACCTTGGTTGTTTCTAAGCCAAGGACTTACAATCTATCACATGGCGTCTTCGACCATTGATAAAAGGGTACAAGGTATAAATACCAAAATTGTTCTCAATCAATTGAATATGGTAATTTGGTCTAAGGAAATCAATGTCCCAAGTTATAGTGTGGCTCTTAATAGCCTATGCAAATATGGTCAACCAAGGGAAGCAAAGTCCCAATATAGAGAGTGGCTCTTAAAAACCAAATATGCCAATAATATGGTCTCTACAAAAGCAAAAGGGAGTGTATGAAAGCCTCTAAAGAAGGCCAACATGCATAAGTAATCACACAAGCATGTAAGCCTCTGTGAAGGAAAATATAAGTGAAGCACAAGTAGGGAAATATCACATGGAGAGAGTTCTCTAAGGATTCACATGTAGAGTAGAGGTCTACATTAGCAAGTTAACAACAATACTAACTAAAATGTATGCAAATTCTGAAATATGAAGCTAAGGCTTCACCTCAACCTTGATGTTGGGAGTTTGAATGCTAGGAAGTGTAGGAGTAACCGTCCGTGACCTTCTTCCTCTCTTCTCTTGCAAAGAAAATCTTCTTTGTGGCCATAAGAGAGAAAACCGACTCTCTTCTTCTTTGGAAGCTTGAGTGAAAGTGTATAGAGAGTAGAGCCTGTAGAACTCTTCTTTTTACCCAAATCCTTCTTTCCTTTTCTCTTTTACAAAGCCCTTAAACACTTTAGGGTTAATAGAGAAAAAAATTCTTTTATAGGGATTGTGGCTCACCACAACCCTTGGATGAAAATCATCCAAAATATAGATTTTAAATTTCTAATGTTCTGCCTAGTTTGGAGAGCTCCACTAATGTTGGAGCCCTCCACCATTTTGGAGTGCTCCACTAGGTGGAATTTCTCTCAAAAATGAAGTTCTAGAGAATTTATGGAGTGCTCTAGTTTGGGGTTAGAGAGATCCATCATGTTGGAGCACTCCAACTCCACTTTAGAGCACTCCAAAATGGATAGTGCTTCCTACTAGTTTGGTTTGGAGCACTCTATCTTCATTTGGAGTGCTCCACCAACTTTATAGTGCTCCAACTCACTTGGAGTGCTCAACGTTCACTAGTTTTGTGCAGATTGGCCCTAAGGCCATCTCTAACCATATGGGAGGTGGTCTATGGGGGTCCTGAGGATTTCTTTAAATAAAACTTACCCTCACTTACATTTATGGATGCAAAAAGATGCAGATGATGTGAATATGTCACTCTAGTCCTCGCATGATCCTGACTTGCTTCCTTGGAGTATTCTTGGTCTTTGAGAGTGATCTTCACACATAGTGGACACAAGAACCTCCTCGACTCTAGCTTGAACATGTCATAGCCTAGTTTATCAACCCATCTAATTTCCTACTCATGGAATTTACAACATATGCATTTACTTCCTACTTGGGTTACATGGTTTGGTTTTCAATAGAAACCTCATATGAATTATTTGGACTTGGGATTTTGACTTATTGGGAACCTCTCTCGGGATCATTGGTATTTGACAGAGACCCTTATGGGTTGGCATATGGCATGTAGTATATAGTACATGGCATATAGCATGTAGCACATGCATGGTTCAGTATTGTTTCATTTTAGTCACTCATATGGTTATCTTATAGCATGATCACACTTTGAATCTTAGTAAGGATACATGTTTGGTATATTCGATGCATTCACACACGCACTTTGATTCTTTATCTTATCTTGGTTTATACGATTGCTACTGTGATTATCTTTAGCCTCCTTTGTATTGTATAAACTGCATACCCTCCCACTAAGCTAGTAGAGTTTACCCCAATTGACACCCATAGTTTACTTCTTGATTTTGGGGAAGACTAAAGGAACCTACTATGGACATTGAACTAAATTTTTACACTACTTTTCACCCCTAGAATAATGGAAAATCGGAGATAACCATATAAACTCTTGAAGATATGCTACGATTCTATGCGATTGAATTCAAGGGGAGTTGGGATCCCATTTGCCATCAGTCAAGTTTGCCTACAATAATAGTTACAAGGCTAGTATTCAAATGGAACCAATTAAAGCCCTTTATGGAAGAAGAATTCAATCACCCATATTTTGGGAAGAGGCTAGAGGGAAATAGATTATCGGGCTTGAATTGATATAAATCACTACAAAGAAGATCAGGATGATCCATAATAGAATGCTAACAACCCAAAGTTGATAAAAGTGTTATGCCTATAAAAGGATAACCAAACTTGAGTTTGAAACAGGTGATCATGTATTCTTGAAGGTATCTCCATCCAAGGGAGTGACATGATTTGGCAAAAAGGAAAAGTTAGAACCAAGGTTTGTTGGACCATTTGAAGTGTTAAGAAGAATTGAGATGTGGCTTACAATTTAGCAGTACCGCTGAAATTATTCCATGTCCACAATGTGTTTCATGTATCCATGAAAAGAAGATACATATGAGAACCTTCACATGTATTGCAATACATGCCGTTGGACTTATAAGATGATTTATCATATGATGAGCAGCCTGTTATGATCTTTGATCGCAAGGAGAAAGTGTTACGTTTTAAGACCATTCCATATGTGAAAGTTCTTTGGCATAACCACATCGACAAGGAAGCTACTTGGGAAGGTGAAGAAGACATGAGAGCCAAGTACTCACATCTATTCCATGACTAAGGTATGTACAAATTCAAGGATTGAATTTATATAAGGGGGAGGATGTAACACCTCATACCTTAATTAGAAAAGTTTAGAGAATCCTGATCCGACACCATGTGTCAAAATTTGAACCCTTTTTGTAATTTTGAATGCAAGAGCTATCATCAACATTCGAGTGATGTAGACATGGTTTAAAATGAGTTGAATGACCATTGGACCACTTGGGTTAGACTCTAGAGACTTAAAAATGAAGACCAGAAAATTCAGCAAATTTCAAGTGTGACCGATCATGAGACTACTAGGTGTGACTGATCACACACGAGTCATAACTCTCGGGTGTTACTCAGCCTGTGTGTGACTTGTTACAAATCCCATGATTGATCAAAGTTGTTACCCATCACACTTAGATCATGACTCAAGTTGCATGTGCAAAAATATGTGGCTTTTTTTTAGTCAACCCCCACATGAGTGATCTCGTTTGTGTTGAAATATAACTATATTGTGACCTCATTTGGGTCCAAAACACCTCTTAGAACATATAAAAGAAGTTGTTGCTAGATTAAGTTATTTTCTTCCTTGATCTACTTTCATTTGATAATAGATTTACTCTAATATTGTAGAACAATGTGAATTGAGGTAAAGGAGTTTGGCAAGGAACAAAGGAATTGGAGAGATTGTAAGTAATCTTGCTTATTATGGGTGATGTGATGTTTTTTTCTCTTGTAATTTTTAGATTATGTGATTTTATCTTTGGATTCCTTAGAAATTATTGGAAATCTTTGCATTCAAGCCATTGAACCATGCTAGACCTATAAATTATAGCTTTCTTTGTAAGTGTTTTGCTCTTTATACTTGGTATAACCCATTTCCTATTAAAACTTCTGAAAATTCTGTAGATCTATGTGTTAAACCATTGAATCTTGTTTGATCTTTAGATCTAGACCTATTTTGTGAACTTAAACATTGTGTAGACTGATTTTCTTCATTTAAACCTTTAGATCATGTTAAATTTGAATTTTTTTCATGTGAAAATCTTTGAAAATCTACGTGAAATTGTGAATCCTGCAAAATCTACACCATTAATGATCAAATTGATAGGTGATCTTGCTTTGCCCTTTGTTTAGAACACTAAAAGTGTTATTTGGTTGATCTTTACAATTAGATTCATTGGAAAATCATCTGAACTCTGAATTTCTATAAATTGGTATAGAACTCTTTTATTCAATTCAGCTCTATGCTCCTTATGTGATCATATGAACTATGTGGACCATTAAATTATATTATATGCTTTGGATCATTGATTTTATGTGAAATCTTAGTGAACTATTATGACCCCGGCCTTAAAATATCGAATCATGTACTAACATCAAATCTAAGAAAATCATATACTTTTGAAATGATTGAATCATGGTAATACGATACCTATATGCATTTTAGAAATATTATGATTATTGAAACTATGTGAACCTCTAAACTTATTAATGCGAACCCTATTAGACTTCTAACCTTCAACCCATTTTGAGCCCCATCATAAGGCTAAGTGTGACCATCGACTATGTGGACCTTGACATCAGGCTAAGTGTGTCCTTTGACTCTTTGGGCCTACTCACAAGGCTAAGTATGAGAAATTACTTCAAACATACCCTTTGATTTAATAGATATTGGCCTACTTCTAGGGATTATTAGAAGATCACCCTTGGGTTTACAACAAGGACATTGTCTCTACTTGTGGGGTTTGGCACAAGATCAGGACCTTACCGTGGGGTTGAACAAAGCATATGGATACTTCTTTGAACATTGAACTTTGAACACTTTGAATTATCAAACTCTGAACACTTTGAATATCGAATTTTGAACACTTTGAATCATGTGAACTTTAGACCTTTTGAAATATTGAACTCTAAACACTTCAAATCATTAAACAATGGATTCTTTCAAGACTAACATATGTCATTGAACTCATAGGCTTTAGTTTTTGTATTGAATTTCTTATTTGGACACCGATTCTTATTTAGTATCTAGCATTGAACTCTTAATTGTGAAGTTAGAATTCTTTGTTTGAACTTAGAACATTGTATTGGACCTTCGACTTTAATTTGATATTTGATTATTGTTCAATTTGCATTAGCCTAATTATGCTTATTACTCAATCTCTATTTAGTTCTGTGTTGACCATTGGACATGCCAGTACTCAGAATTATGCTATTGCCTTATATTGTCTATAGTCAGTTAGATTGCTTATAGGTTTGGACTAATCCAGTTGTTTTGTTTTTCAGACTAACTATACTTACAGGTCTTCCATCCTAAAGGCTTGTCATGACAATACTAGTTTATTCCCCTTTATTTGTAGCTTAGATATGGTTATCTTGGAACCATTTTCATTGTTTAGACATTATTGAAGAGTTTATTCTTTCCCTTTGTTTGTGGTTTGGGTGAAAGAGCACCCCATTGAAGTAGACAATTGATTTCTATTATATTGATTTACATTCAAGATTATAGCATATTTTCTTTCCCTTTATGGTTTGGGTGAATATAAACATACTTCTTCAATTATCAAACTTAGAATGTGAATATGGCTATTAAATTTTGACTATCGGATTGTGAACATTGGTGATCGAATCAAGGTGATGATCTGTATCGGGGTGCATATGTATCCCATATCTGAGTCTGGATTTAGGGGCGTTATAGTTATTACTATTCCACTGCATTATGATTAATTAAATGGACTTAAATTGTTAAAATAAAAGTAATAAATTTATATAGAAAGTGATATGAGATGGATAAAGGGGTGTCATACCTTAAACACAAGATCTCTTAGCATTAAGATACGGGTTTGGGGAGTGTTACCTAATGTCACATATCTGGATTCGGGCCCACTCTACGACCCACAGATTCGGGTTGTGATAGGAAGTTTGTGATACCTCACAATCACAAGACCTGATACTATTTATATTGTTAAAATTTTAAGCAGATACATGGAAAAGCCAATGGAATCTCATTGGGTTGTTGTAAAAAGGATCCTAAGATACATTAAAGGAACCATAGATTTTGGTTGTTTCTATTCATATAATGAAGATGCGAACTTGTATGGATTTTTTTATAGTGATTGGGGAGGTGATCAAGATGAAAGAAAAAGCACAACATGATATGTTTTCTATATTAGGTTGGTAGCCTTCACATCTCTTCCAAAAAGCAAAGTAATATGGCATAATCCATATGTGAAGCAGAGTATATGGAAGCATCATCAGCTATTTGTGAAGCAATATGGTTGAGGAACCTTTTAAAATAGTTCAATCATTGTCAAAAGGAATCCACAATTATATATGTTGATAACAAGTCAGCCATTGGACTTTCCAAAAACCCTGTCTAGCATGGTAGGAGCAAGCATATTGATACCAAATACCATTTCTCAAGAGATCACGTGAAGGGCAAAAAACAATAAAGCTTAAGTACTGTACTGCTGAAGAACAAGTGGTAGACATAATTACCAAAGCATTGTTAGTTGATGCGTTCAAAAGACTAAGGGCGATGCTTGACATGAAGACAATTTTGGTTTGAAGGGGGTAAATTGGGAATCTCAAACCGAAGCCCTAGAAATTTTTAGAAAAACTCTTCATTTTCCAGCTCTTCATGTGCTTTAGAAGCAACTCTTTGGTTTCCTAAATTCTAGAAGTATCTTCCATCTCTTGTTGCTTTGGTTTCTCTTGTGTTGCTTTGTTTCCTATGTTTTTGGTTCCTACCAAGCCTAACTCACTTTGCCTATAAATACATGAGCATAGTAGTTTGTTGAACTATGAGAAGTGAAGTGTAGTAGCACATAGAAGAAGAGTGACGTAAGTTGAGAGTCCCTTTATAAAGGGATAAATTTTTTTAATAAATGGAATAGTTTCTTGTTGAGTGATTTGGGATTTGTGCTTATTGTCGTTAAGATCTTCAATAAGAAAACAGGATAGGTCCATCACTTTAACACTACTGTATTGAAAATACCTTGGTTTGAACGGGTGTCATACTGCGTGTTGTAGAGGGTGGTGATACTATCCACAGCTGTTTTAGACAAAGTTTTCCAACTCCTCGGTTAACCCATACTCCAAATCCTAGTGAGTCAAGTCACGCCATTGACTCCAAATTATACTTGACTCAACTGAGCAATTTTTTGACTCAATCGACTCCTCTGACTCGGACCTATTCATGTGACTCAACTGAGTACCTTAAATTAACCCAAAGCCAAGTTGTAACATATTAAGAAGTCTTAATTGCTTTTTTTTTACTTGAGTTTTCTTTCCTAAAGTCTCTAAGTAGTGAGCTATCAAATGCATTCAAAACCCTAGATGAGAGAAAGAATAAAGGAATTGGAGGAATGAAGACTAAAGTGGTAAGAATATTAAAATTTTAACTTTAACCATATAAACTTAGACCCTTCATATGCTAAAAAATGTACTTTGGTTTTTCAATATATGAATACTAATAGTAGTACTTTAGTTTGGACTCCAAAACATAGAATCAGTTACGCCTACCTTCCTATGGTATTAGACTCTTAGTATAATACCCCACACACACCTTGCACACATAAACAGAATATGGATTGACAATAGAGGAGAAAGTGAGATTTGGCCCTTAGATTAGGATATAATCAATGGGAATAGACTATAGGGAAGTGATACCCTTGTCTTAGACCCAAAAAAGCCTCTGACTATGACTTTCAGCACAAAGAATTTTCTAGCGATCAAAAGTAATTTTGATCAATTAAAAATTGAATTTTGACCACCCAAACATCCCTTGAGAAAAGTGGCTCTCTGGTTTTTGAAAAGTTCAACAGCACAAGTGATCAAAAAAGTTGGTTTTGAGCAATCAAAAATAATTACGATCGGTAAAAAATGTGTGAGTTAAAAGAAATTCTTGAAAATTGAGGAGGATTCCCTAGAAGGGGCATTTTTGTACTTGATGTGTATATAGACTTATTTTACCTTGAATTAGATTATAAGTACCTAAGACAAGAAAGAAAGAAGGGGAGAGCAAGAATTGGGAAAGAGAGGGAGGAGAGCTAACTCTAAGCCAAGGTAAGCCCCAATTCCTTTGATCTAGGCCAAATGGGTTAGATTTAAGGGAATTTGGTATTATATTCATATTCTAGAGTGATTTATGATGTAATCTATGTGAAATATACAAAAGGAGAGGATTGAAGCAAGGTTTGATCAAGAGATTTTGTGGACAGAAGTGTAAGTATAAGTATTCTTGCAAACTTATATCCTTAAGTACTTATGAAAACTCATCCATTTTCCCTTCATTGTTTTCTATAGATCCTTATGAATTTCCTTTATCGAATCATTGTATGATTGAATTCTCTACTGCACATCTTTTGATAGATCCATCATTTTTTATTGGATCCCTATTATGAAATGTTGTTTATTTGAACTTATGGATGTTTTTACTCTTATCTTCCATTCCTTTGAAAGATCCATGGAGTTTCCTTTAAATTCTCATGTTTGAATATGTAATTGTCATGGGTTTATGATTGATTTGACGAAAATCCCAATAAATCTTATATTATTGATTGCAACATGTCTCATTGAAATTCTATAAGAAAATGTGAAATCCTTTGAATTAGCATGAAATTGAATATGAGCAAGTGATTATCATTGTATCTAAGTATAATTGGACCTATGATTCCACATATAGACTGCAACAAATGATAAATTGACAGAAAATTTTGATTCCTTTGAATTTATCGAAGATCTCATGTAATGAAAGATCATTTAAACTATGAATTCAGATTTCCTTTGATTTGATTGATCACAAGTGATCTAGATATCTGAATTTTGAATCATTAAATCTAAATTTTGAACAATTTAACAATTGAAACATACGCAATTAGCTCATGGTTTGAGTATTTCACTAATGATCAATTTATGACCAAGATCAAGCTATAATTGCTTAAATTGATTGAACTTTATGTGAATGCCTTGTTTTGATTAATTGATTGTCGACTTATATGATGAGATATGAAAATTATTGAAATGTAAAGTCATGACATATTTTTTTCAATTTCATTCTAAGTCTAGGTAATAGGAAATGCATGTTATGTATAATAAGTGAGCCTATGAGTGTCAGTGTGGAGACCATCACTATGACAAAAAAAATGTTCAAGTGCGACAAACGAAGGCATATCAAGCAAAGAACCTAAATAGTGTCAAGTCATCATCTTCAAGCCCGATAGGTAAATCTGGTATAAAAGCAAATGGGTGTTGTGTGGATACTCTAAGCGATCCCCCAAATACCAAGGTTTGATCATAAGAAGGCTTAAAGAACAATATATGCCCCTAGGTGCAATTGCTTAATAACCCCCCAAGTGAAAAATGATCCAAGAAGTAAACATGTACATTTAAACTTAAAATTGTCATAACTTTTGATTCTGACATTTGCTCAAAACCCACAAGTACTCAAACAGCTTGACGAGATATTTTTGAATATTAGATCACAAACTATAATCAATTACATAATTTGTTATCTTTCACATTCATAACTGATTACAGATCTTGTAATCAATTACGCACAAAAATCTTAACTCTAATGGCTAATTTTTTTTTACTATTGAAAGCCATGGGAAACCTTGGCTTGACCCTATAAGAAGGGAATTAGTCCCAAATGATGGACTAGCACTTCCCACACATATTAGAAACATTATGCAGCATTCCTTTTGGGAAAACCACTTGAAATCATTTACATGAGGTGTTCTTGAGAAAATAGAGAAATCTACGAAAAGAGAGGAGGGAGAAAAGGCTTAAAAAGCTTAAATAGGTAAATCTACCTAAAGAGATGAGGGATAAAAGGCTTAGGAAGCTTAGATAAGCATACCCATTCATCAAGCCAAAGAGAAGAGCCTTACAGAGCAAAAGCCCAACTTGGGAAATCTTGTAAAAGAATTTCTCTACACCCGGTGTGAAGACCATAGTCACATTTGCCTTTAAGAGGATAAACACCACATCTAACTACATTATATTCATCACTTGAATATGTTCGTCAGAACCATTAGACATAGAAGCTTCCATCGAATCCACCGGAAGCATAGTTGGTAGTTCACCGAAGACACCGAACTCGTGAGCACTTGCTAAAGGTATTAGAGGTAAGGTTTTGTTGATCTCCTTTGTAATAGTTAGGAGTTAACTATTAATAACATCAACATGCTTTGGAGTGGGCATTGGAAAGTAGACATTGAAAGGAAGTTTACTGTTCTTGAACAAAGAAATTAGTAAAATTCATTTAAACAACCACATATCTACATATGCTTTCCCA
>JAOXJP010242655.1:0-37454 GCA_025762735.1 Platanus orientalis | reverse complement strand
TAGCACTATGCACTAAAATCACTAAGAATGACCATAAGATAAGTGTGAGATGCAAAAAGGGGCCAAAATACAATTATCGCTATCCCTAGAAGTTAAAGGAAAAAGGCCTAAAACCAAAAAGAAGCAACAGGACAGTGTAGAAAAATTACAGACCCTGATCGATCATAAGATCTGTGATCGATCATAGATCTCGTGATCAATCACAAGTCTATTTTCAAGCAAGAAAAATAAAAACCCGAGAGTTGTGGTCTCAGGGCCTGATCGATCACACTTCCTTAATCGATCACAAAAAAAGTGTGATCAATCACAGCCTCGGGTTTTTACAAAAACTCACTTCTATTTTTGAGATTCTAATCCGACTCTTCTTAGAACTTGTCTATTTGAAAGAGCTCTAATCATATGGACTAAGATTAGTCTAAGCTCTATAAAAGAGTGATAATACCCTCGGTTTCAAAGAAGAGAAGAAAGAACGACAAAACGAAAAGAGAAAAGAATCTTGTCTGAGAAAACGGCTAGTCTGAAAGCTAGGAAGTCTGTGTGTTTACTGCTTATATGAGCTTGTACTATTGAGAGTTCTTGAGTGATCTATTCTTCTAAACATACTACATCTTATATCAAAGGAGAAGAAGATTATTGGCTATCCATTGCACGGAAACCAGTGATTTATAAGGCATCAAAAGCTTATTCTCTGTTGCGTTTTAAACTGTGGAAGAATAGGTAAATCAGCTCGCTACAAGGAGCATCAACATTCAGTACACATTGATATATCAACCTTTATGAGGTAATTTGTATCTGTTCTATTTATTTCATTGATTGCATACCTTCCACCGGAGACACCGAAAAGAGTATTGCACTCTTCGGAGACAGAGTATAGGTTTTGCTTGCATAGCAAGTAGAAAGGGTTTTGTGTGAATTTTACCTAGATTGTCTATATTTCAATCTAAATAAAATTACGAAAGCTCTGTGATTGAGCTTTAGGAGTGGACGTAGGCCTTAGTGCCGAAACACTATAAACCTTTGTGTTGTGGTTGTGTGCATTTGCTCTCCATTGTGTTCATGTGACTGATACACTTGTGTTTGCTCTGAGCATTATCATATTAATATTCAATTGACCTAATTGATAATTGTGATTTGAATCAATCTAATGGTAAAAATAACTAACAAGGATTATCAAATAAATCAAGCAAATCAAGTTAAGTTAAAAGAGTACGACATATCCTATTCACCCCCCTCTAGGATAGAATTTCATATGGAACCAAGGAAGGTTGTTGAATGGGTAAGCGCTTGCGAAATTGCCAAATACCAGGTTGAGGCTTTTATGATCTAATGAGACTATGGTGATTCGAAAGATGCAATGAACTAGTTTCTTTACTGAACCTTCTGTCTACGAGTCATCTATGACAAAGTAATGAACCAAGGGCTAACAAGGAGGCTCCAAAGGGATGGTGAGATGAAGAAACGAGAGTGAGAGAGAAACAATATAAAAAATAATGAAAACCAGTGTAACAAAGCCAAGGATCGGTTTCAAGTATGTAAAAAAATGTGGAAGGAACAAACAAAACAGAACAAACAAACAAAAAAAGGTTTTTAATGCCCTATTACACTAGTCTTCCACAACTGAAGTTGGACTCTCTTAATGGCCACCAAAACCCTACCCAATATCTATAAACAAACAAAGCTAAAGAATATCTATCCATCAAAAACACATATAGAAAACCTAGAATTAGAATTTAGCTTAAAAGCAATAGCTTATAGCCAAAATCCACTACTAAAAATAGTATAGAAACAAACAGATTGTCATTTGGTTCTTATTCAGGGCAGAGATAAGGTTGTTCCCAAGAATGGCAAGAAAAATAATTATATGAATATTAATAAAGCCATAGAAGCATCATTTTATAAACCAAACAAAACGAAAATAGTGTGAAAAAGCACATTTGCCACCAAGTTCTCCAAATGTTGTTTACATGTGTCACAATTTTATGTATTTCAGTTGTTGTATAAAATAGGCATTCAAAATAAAATAAAATTGCACCGTTGTTAAGATGATTTGGGTCATGACATTCTGTCATCCCTAAATTTCAACACAACAACTTCATTCTTCAACAAAATGACAAACCAAAGTTGTGTCATTTGTTCACAAGGGTAGAAACCCCCAAGCCTCAAACCTAAACCTTCAATCTGCTCCATCAGTATCAAAATAACACTACAATAGTCTATTTTTAAACAATCACATGGCAATATCATAAAAAATAAATAAAGTCAAGAATATGGATTTTAAGTAGCCCATTATTTGTAAATACTGAATCTAATCATCCAAACCCTCAAACAAGCATTCATACAAATAAGAACTGGGACATTATCAAAACTGAGATCATCATGGTAAAACCGCTAAAATGAAGTCTTATAACCCTGTGTCTACATGCATTTCTTATGAACCAAACCCGGCAAAATAAATAAACAAATAAAATTGAAACTCAAACTAATTCCTGAATAGTTTGAGAAGGGACGAGTAGACTTACCCCTTTATAGCACACGATGTGTTCTTCAAATCCTCTTCTTAAGTCATATTGCCAGCCAAGCAAGGGGAATGATGAGATAGGGATTTTGGGTGCAAAGAAGAGGGTTGTTGGGTTTTGGTTAGATCAAGTTGTGAAAGGGGGTTTGGGTGTAGGAGTGGTGTAGGAGCTATGAGGTGTTTGGAATGATTTTTCTCCTCTTCTACCAAACATACAGCCGAGTCCTTCTTCCCCTTAGTCTAGAACGTTGGGGTTCTTGACAGAGAAAAAGAAAACCAAAAGAAAATGATTTCTAGGGCAGGGCTCTCAGAGAGGATCACACACATGCAAAGGGGTTGGATTCTTCAGAGTTATCGCCCCATCCTCCTCTTAAGAAAATCAAGTTTCGCCCTTCTCATCGTTGATTGTGGGGGGTTTTATAGAGGAAAAATGAAGAAAGTTGGGGTTGTTGGGTATGGGAAAAAGCATGGAGTTAGGGTATGGGTTGGACAGAGGGATGAGTAGGGTGCAGGTGAGGGATGAGGTGAGAAGGGCGAGTCATGGTCGTTGCAGGCGTAGGGAAGGGCGTGTAGGGGAGTCATGGTTGGTGAGGGAGGTCACGTGAGGTGGAAGGAGACATGAGAGGGAAATCTAGAGGGAGTTGGAAACACAAGGGATGGGGGCGAGTGTGAAGAGAGAGAGAGAGAGAAAGAGAGAGAGAGAGAGAGGGGCGTCTAGGAGAGAGAGGGGGCGTCGGGGAGAGAGAGAGAATCATGAGAGTTGAGAGAGCGAGAGGACCATGATGGAGAGGGTGGTGCAGGGTATGGGGAGCCGAGGCACGCAGAGGAAGAGAGAGAGAAGGTGGGAGAGAAATAGCAGGGGCAGGAGAGAGACGGGTATGCAGGCGGTGGGGTCTTCATCGGAGAAGAAGAAAGAGAGGGAGGGAGTCCCGATATTGAGAGGGAGACTCGTGAAGAGAGAGAAGAGGTTTGTCACCAAAATGAAGAAAAAAGACCTGAGAAAGAGATTGAGAAAATGAGAGAGAGGGTGACATGGTGAGAGAAGTGATAAAAGAGAGTGAAGGGGGAGAAAGGGTTTATTGCACCCAAAGCAGTATGTCTCCATGTGTCCCCACATACCAAAGGTGATGTGTATAGGACTAGAATTGTAAAAAATAGTATAAATAAATAAATAAAAATAATAAAAAAATAAGTATTCATAAGATGGAGTTTATAAGGTTAAACTAAATAAAAATTAAAAAAGTGTTTGAACAAACATTTGCTCCCTATTTGAAAAAGGCACACCAAAATGATCACGTGTCGGCTTATGGTGTGGGGAGTCTGGGGACATGAGGGAATATATTATTTTGGGTGTAATAAACATTAAATCAAAATTAGATTAAATCAAATTAAAAATAAAAAAGAAGAGAATATTAATAACAATAAAGTAAAATAATTTCATAAGTAAACAATACATAAATAATATTTCAAAACAAAACATTTGATAATAAAATAACATTTTGAAAAATAAAACATTATTTTTAAATAAATGGACTAAATAAAGAGGATGCTGGGGACATGGGTTGGTTATGATCAATTAGAATTGGCTGGATTACGAAAAAAGATGGGGATTGCTCTGTCTGTCTGCTGACTCAAAGAGAAGCACTAGAACTAGGAGTTGTGCCAAAATTAGGTGTTGACAGCCTTTAACAAAACTCTCCATAAGATCATAAAGAAGATGGTATCCAAACATAAAAAGATTAGAACGAACGCCTACTTAAGGCACTATGGGCATATCAAACTACATTTCGTACCCCAACACAGGCGATTCCATATTCTCTCGTGTTTGGGGCAAAGGCTGTCCTACCAATGAAAATCCAAGTTCCCTCTCTATGAGTCACGACACAAGAATGCCTAATTTACATAGATGCTGCTAAGATTCGTTTCTTTGAGCTTGAAACTCTTAACAAGACTAGGCTCATCGCTCAACAGAACTTGGATTTATATGAAGCTCGCATGGTAAAGGCTTACAATAAGAAAGTTAAACTTCGTTCTTTCACAAAAGGTGAATTGGTCCCCCTCACCAAATTTCCGCTCGATCCAAACAAAAGGAAAGAAGCGAAATTCGCTTCTAAATGGGACTGTCCATACCCCTTTAAGAAAGCTTACCAACATGGCACTTATCTCCTTAGAGATGTTGAGGGCAACCAAATACTTCTAGTTACTAATGCTAGATTCTTGAATAAGTACTATTCCTAAATGCTAGCTACTTGCTTTTAGGTAACCACATCGGTTTGATCCTGTTAGAAACACGTATATAGACAGTTTGAGCCCTCTACATCTCAGACGCAACCGCAATCATCTAAAAAAAAAAAGAGAATCATCAATCTCAGTGAAAACCCACAATGGCATTGAGATGCAAAAGTTAGGTGAACCCCAGTCTTAGGTTAAGGGATCTTGAGGGCAAAAAATGAAAAAAAGCATAATGGAGAGGGAGTGATGGAAACCTATATAGGCACTACAAGTAAAAATATTCAATCATGCAAGATCAAATTATCGCCAATCTCATTGAAAACCAACAATGACAATGGGATGCAAAAATTAGGTGAACCCCAGACCTAGTGGGCGACCACTAGGGGCAAAAAATAGATAAATATACCTAAAATCTTACAATCAAACTACAATATGGCTTTATCATGTTCTAGGGTACATAGACAGTCTGCCAATATTACGACAAATGCAGCCACACCACCACCAACCACCTATTCTTTCCTCTTGAATTACGTCATTACATTTTACCACTACATGATACACTTCTCGAGGGAGGAAAGGAAATACACATCAACACCATGAACAACTCAAATAAAAGGAAATGATCATGGACATATAAAATAAAATATATTATTAATCATTTTGGTTCACTTGGGCATTTACATGGCATAATATAAGATATAATAAAAAGAAAGAAGTAGAGGCAACAACATCATAACAGCGGGCACCTAGCAACACGCTTCACATTGTTTTCGGCCTCCTTCGCTTTCTCTTCAAGATGGATAAAATCAATGAACTTTTCATGAATAGTCGAAAGTATTTTTGCATGACCCTCCAAGATGTCATGAGTCGAATCAACATCTACTTGAACCAAACTGTATTGATACATGGCCTCTTCAGAAAGCCTACTGCTCAGATCATTTTCTCGGCCCTACATCGATCCATCATATAGATGGTGCAACAAATGGACTTTTTTTCATGATCCACGGATCTTTTATGGGCCTTCATGCGATTCATCATTTTGTTGAAGTGCTCCTTCAATACTTCTATTTGAGCCATCAAGGCATCGGCATCACTTTCCAGTGGAGCAGGTTCCTCCAACACCCAAGCTTGCTGAGATGTCAAATCAGCCATATTAATTTCCTCCTCCTAAAGGTGTATCCAGAAAACATCCTTTGGCCCCTTCAGTAGCAACATATCCTTCACATTGGACACCTCAGACAGGATGTTAAGAAGATACTCCATGGTGCCCTTGAACTCAAGGTTTTACAAATGAGCCTCAATACGATCTACGGCCTCTGTAATCTCCTCCCGAATGATGGGCAAGTTAGCATCCTCCGTGGGTAGGGAAACTAGGCACCGAATTGAGTGCATCCCGTTCCTCACAGGCTTTGTATGCCTAATCCTCCAACTCTTTTAGAGAAAGTCTCGCAACCACATATGAAGAAAAACAATGTACAATTAACTTATCACTGCTAAAAGAGAGGTTGCAAGAATGGGCAATAAAGAGAGAGAACCTACCAAGATAGAACAAGCAAGCAGGATTTTCAAAAGATCCCCCCTCGCCTAGTGGCACAACAACTGGAATATCTCCCGGTGCTAGGACAGGAACAAGGACTTCTTGCCTCGCTCGAGACCTAGGTACTTTGGAGGATTCACCAATCTCAGGAATGCTATTTAATCTTCTTTTAGGATCCATGTCCTACAAAACAAAAGATCAGAAAATGGAGATGAGCACATTTAGCGAATAGTTTTCTTACATGATTACTCTTACAAAAGCTTAAAGTAAAGCACCCTTTCCAATATAGTCTCCAAAGTCCGAAAAGAATGAGAGAAATGGTAGGGAAGCAGTATTATTTATAAACATATAGGTAGTCACAACTCTTCTTGAACTGGTTTCATGCAAGGAGAATATGAAACATCGTGCCTTCTCCATCATGGCGATTCAAATCCGCCCTCATGATGATCACTTAATCAATAGGCACATTGAAGCAATGCACTTCCTTTATCATAATATTCTAAACTCACTATTTGGAATGTTGTCTGAAAAAATGAGTGGGTTGCCACCGTTTCCTTAAGAGTATGCCTCAATGATATCCCTCAAAAGGACATACTGTTATGCATATGTGGTAGATACAAACATCACCTTGCTTACCATGGCTTGGCTTTGATAATGTCAACCTTTTCTGACTTTGATAAAGCCAGACATTATACTTGGCTCTGATAATGTCAACCTTTTCTAACTCTGTTAAAGTCAGACACTATACTTGACTCTAATAATGTCAAACTTTATACTTGACTCTGATAATGGCAACCATAATTTGACTCTGATAATGTTAAAACCCATATTTGACTCTAATAATGTCAATACCCATACTTGACTCTAATAATGTCAAACCTATACTTAACTTTGATAATGTCAAACCCATGTTCGACTCTGATGACGTCAACACCTACACTTGACCCTGATAATGTCAAGCACAGATGATGTCAAAACCATACCCTATCCATACGCTGGGCCCTGATAAGGCCAACCATGTATGATCTTGGTAACATCAACACCAAGATGTGTATGAATATTCAACACAATTTACCTTAATTACTATTATATTGCCACACGAACCACTGAAATCAAGCAACCATAAGGGAAGGACATTGGATATGATGAAATAAGATTCCATTGTTAAATTAGCAATGGAGTTACATCATTGTCAATGAAAAGAAAAAAAACAAGTACATTGATCATGGCAAAATGATATAAAAGCCTAAAACTTGTTACGAGGCTCTTGAGAAAGAAACGTATGATGTTGCAGGGTGGCCCTAGCCTTAGAACGTTTGGCTACAAGTTCTTATGGCATATCACCACTACTTCTGGCTTTCCTTGCTGCCAAAGTAGACTTGGCCCATTCAATCTGAGTCTTGATATTCTCAATAGCATCAATATTATCTTCCAAAATTTGATGATAACCATCCAAGCAACACCAAATTTCTACAAACTCCAGCTTGAGGTAATAGAAATGATCTTCCAATACCTCTAATTCTGCCTCGGCAATGATCTGTAAATGGAATCTTTTTTCTTGTTGATATTTCAAGCTAGCTTCTTTTGCCTTTGATTCCATCAAGAATGATTTAAGGACATGAGTTGGTAGGGAAGATTTAGCGTTTCTTGAGAAGATGTTATTGCAGCTACCGAATCCAAAAAGGATTCAATTTCCCTTCTAAGGTGGGCATTTCTCAGATAGGTTTCGATTCGGTCCAAGTTGGAAAGGGTTCTGGCTTTGACAGATGGAAGAGCTGCAGTTTCAAGATCAATGGCATTAAGTTCCTGAAGGATTCTAGTGTGTTTCCTACACATACATTCAATATTACATGGAAGGAGCTCTCCATCCTCCTCGTTGAAGGAATCATCAGGTAAAGCCATTGCATCCTGAACAGAAAGATCTGCACATTACAAAAGAAAATCAAGAATGAAGTCAAGCTTTATAAGGATATATATTTTCATTATAGAATCATGAGTAACTATCTTTTTCATGAGGGTTTGGGACTGGTTTGGTAGGAGATTCTGGTTCATTTTTAACCACCACGGGAATAGGCTCAGCTAGTGGTGCAGGGTCATTATCTGAGTCTGAATTTATTTCTATTGTTATTGGGACATGGGAGTGTTCTGGTCTTGCAATAGGTCTCAGAGTGGTCCAAGACTTAAGTCTCGTTTTTTTGGGAGGGACCCTAGAAGAAGACTCGCCCTTGTTAGCACTAGAAGATTTTCTTTTAGGTGCCATTTTCCTGACCAACAAAGAAAATGAAAGTGAGATTTGAGTAAAATTCATGCAAATGAAAAGACAATTCACAAATGGGTATGTTTGTCACGAATGACAAAGCTCACGAATGAAGACTATGCGGATCACAAAGTCTGTAAATGAAGACTGTGCGATTGAGGTCTGGGTGCGCAAATGAATGATGTGTGAATGAATATATATAATCTCATTCGCATACAATAGTAAAGAGTGCTCGAATAAGAGGCACCTCGACTCGTGAATGATGCAAGGAGTGCCATTCGTAGTATCATTCAAGCCAGCATTTACAGGGCAAACCTGGAAGCGACGAATGAATTGCCGAAAATTTTAATCATCGCCAGAGAAGACGACCTGAGTATTTGAAAGGCTTCTTAAACCTAAAGCCATGAAATTAACTCCAAATTTTGTGAAATTAGTGTCAAAATGATCGTTTTGTTGAAACAAAAAGTTTATATCTAAAATTAAGCTTTAAACTCACAGTGGGATCAAAGAATGAGTTTTAGGTTCAAAAGACAAGAAGCAATCTAAGAAAGGAGTTTCCATGGTTCATAATACTTGAAAATGGTGTCAAGGTGAAGATAAAAACTTTTGATTGATTGAATGCAAAGTTGCAAGAGAAGAAAACTTGGAAGTCTCGGGCAATGGCAGATTAAAATGAGTTTTGAAAATGCTCAATGAAGAAGATAAAGCAATTTAAATGCATTAATGAGGGCATTTTAGTCTATCCACAAAGAATTTGAAAGGACCTGTGTGTTCACGAGAATAAATCAGACTTTTCAAAACAAAATAAATGGCCTTCCAACTGATTATATCTCAAAAAATGCACCATTCTGTTGCCTCTCACGGTGCATTTTTCGAGGGGACAACTGTTGAAACACAAAAATTCGTAAATAGTAAAAATTAAACCATTTGTCCGCTTTTGTCTCTCGTAAATGAGCCTTAAAATTGCTCATTCGGCCAAGAAATGATCTCCACAAATGTGTACTAAAATTTTCCATTCACGACTATTGGAGATTGTGAATAACATGTTTCCTTATTCGCGCACTTCAAAACTAGAAATCCAAACTGGACTCAAACTCATTCAATGGCGGTTGTTTTGCATGGCCACAACATCCATAAACTCCTTAAGCACCCATGAGACTAAAAGAAATACATTCTTGCATAAAAGAAACACCAATGACTTAAGATGGAAGAAAGAAAGACTCCCACTCCAACATGGAATCTAAGAGCAAGGAAGAGTTCTTCTTCAACATGGACTCTATCCCAACTTGTTCTGCATCCATAAATACCTTCAAGACTGCATGAAATCATAACTTTTGGCTCTCATACTATTCATAACTTTTAGCTTTCTACAAGCTCAAGCTCACAAGCAAGTATTGCTTTCTAATCCGGTAAGTTCTACATTGTTTTCATCTTCTTTAAGTTTTGCAAGTTTAGCAAGTTTGTCTCTTTCAAAGAAGACATCAAGTCCATTATACCTCTATTCATCCCTTTTAAGAAAGATATCATAGAAGCTTGATGCTGAAGGAAGTCCTCACAAGGTAAGAGTTTATTTGTATTTGAAGCAAAGTTTGTACCCATACCTACATCCATATCAATAAAGAGCAAACGTCCCTCTTCTTTTTTTTACTCTTTTATGCAACTTTTTTTATTTATAAGTTGAGAAATTTGAAGTTAATCGGAGGTGTGCCCATTAAAAGACAATAATTAACAAATCTTTTGTAAAGATTTGAAATATTAGTCTTTACTGTATAAAATAATAAACTAGCCCTCTAAAGGCTAGGTAATTTGTTCATTACGAATGTCAGATTTAGATCAATGGCACGAAATTATGTGTTACAACTATTGACATGATAGTATTGCATAGGATATTGCTAGCATTGTATGCTATTTTTGCTGTTGTCCTTTTTTGATTATGTGTATAGTTATTTTTTTTTTTATTCTTTTAGGTCATTTCATATTGTTTATAGGGTATTTTTTTTTATTTTTTGTATAGGCATGTTTTTTATTCTCTTGGGTCATTTCATATTGTCTACTGGGTATTTTTTTGATTCTTTCTACAGGGTAATTTCTTGATTCTTTGTATAGGTATATTTTTTTATTCTTTTAGGTCATTTTATATTATCTACAGGGTATATTTTTTATTCTTTGTATAGGTATGTTTTTTAGGGTATATTTTTTATTCTTTGTATAGGTATGTTTTTTATTCTTTTAGGTCATTTCATATTCTCTATAGGGTATGTTTTTGATTCTTTGTAAATGTATGTTTTTTATTCTTTCAGGTCATTTCATATTGTCTACAAGGTATGTTTTTGATTCTTTGTATATGTATGTTTTTTATTCTTTTAGGTCATTTTATGTTGTCTATAGGGTATTTTTTTATTTTTTATATAGGTATGCTTTTTATTCTTTTAGGACATTTTATATTATCTACAAGGTATCTTTTTTATTTTTTGTATATGTATGTTTTTTTATTCTTTTAGGTCAATTTATATTAGGTGTGCTTGTTTATTGGCAATGTATTAACTATGCAGTTGTATTGGCACATTGGACTACTCAAATCAACAATTTTATCCATGTTGTTGACAAGGTACTAACATCTAAACACTTTTTATAACCCCATATGCATATTGATGCTCTTAAATTTTATGCTAGAGATTTTTCATTAAGTATTTGCTAGAGATTTGTCAAACACATGATTAGCTAATTCTTACTTTCATGGAAAGCTCCATCCCTTATTATGATAGAAAAATACCCCCCACTTAATTCAAACCATTGATTATTCCATATTAGTTCTACCTTATGTTCTCAAAATATCTATTTGTGTCTATCTAGCTGTCTGTTTTCTTTCTCATTTTGTTTATAGGATCGAGAATTTTATTAAGGTGATAACTGGTAATTATTATTTGGATGACAAACAATCTCGTATATGGCAGAACATGTGGTTGGCACTGGTTCATTTGGCGTTGTCTTTTAGATACACATAATTGATTTGTATCAGTCAATGGATTTTGAAGCTTTGGTTTTCTAGCATGCTTTTTCTCTAAATATGCTTGTTACATTAAGTAATTTTCTTGATGCAAGCCAAGTGCCTAGAAACAGGTGAAACTGTTGCTATAAAGAAGGTTTTACAGGATAAGAGATACAAGAAAGGTAACTTCAAATTATGCGGTTACTTAAACATCCTAATGTAGTTCAACTAAAGCATTGTTTTTTTTCAACCACTGACAAAGCTAAGGTGTACCTTAACCTTATATTGGAGTATGTCTATGAGACTATTTACCAAGTTGCAAAGCACTATATCAGGATGAACCAACATATGTTTTTTTTTTATCTGTGTAACTTTATACTTATTTGGTGAACATTAACACATCATGCATTAGATGTTACCAAATTTTGTGAGATTAGGTTGGATACCAAGTTGCAAAGCATTATATCGAAGTAATGTTCAATCCTGGCAACTGCACCTATGACAATATTGAATGTAGAATTGGGAGGAATGGGTTGCATGAAATCAAATGTTCCTAAGCATTAATGATATTTTCGAATTGGGTTCGATTGGAAGTGTCAGAGAATGAGTGTAATTCTGTCACGCCCCCAATCTGAATGGTGACCGAATGCCGACACGTGACAGATAAGGGATTCCTTAAGCCAATGCTCGCCTCTTAATTTGAAGGAAACGTGTTTCCACGGGTTTTTTTACCGAAATTTCGGCAGCACCTCCCCGAAACTAGGACCCATGGGGACAAGTGTCCCATATCAAGGGGCTATATCACATGATAGACAACAGTTCACAACAATCTCTATAATTCATCCATCAAAATAAAACAACATGAAAATCATCTATACACTACCAACTTGGCAACCATTTTCATTCACAAAAGAAAAGAAAAATATATACATGCCCCAAAATACATCATTGGTTACCAACATAAGTCCTAACCTAGTAACTATACAAACTATGCTATAACCCAAAATACAAGTAGACTCAAGAAAAATACCTGAAGGGAAGAGTACACAAAGCCACTTCAGACTAGGACGTACATCCTTATGTACTATACATCAAAATGAAACTACCAAAATATCTTAGAACTGACAAGTGATACTATGACTGAGGATCTGCTCGACTTGAAGCACCATGAATGTTTATATTTGAAAAACATGGTTTAATCATGGGTGAGTTATACTAGCTTGTAAGGATCCCCATATTTTACAATTTATAGTACACACTCACCCATCAATACAACATGACATACACACAGCTCAATAATAACAATAATATAACAATGATAAAACATTAAGTAAGCTAAGCAATTATATATAAACAAAATTATCAAAGTCTCGAGCATAAGCAAGTGTTCTCTCATCACAATAATTACATTACAGTAATTCATTCTAACATGGCATATGCACTAGTGTAAAGAATATAAGCTCAGTCTATAGAAGTATATCAACAATCATATATATCAAACATTACAAATAATTGACATCATTTTAGATAAAGATGTAAAAAAGAAATGTTTACAAACTTGACACTCTAAAGTGCCAAAACCTCATCTGACCAGCAAAATAATGCCAAATAACTTTAACCACATAAAAGTGGTGTAAATCATATCATAAGCACTATATAAGTGCATACTGCTAGCTGGACTCTACCTAGTGGTGGCCAACCATTAAGCAGCTCCGAACAAATCTGAGGATTTCATCTGTGCCTAAATATATAGGGAAGACAATAATCATAAGTTCTGTCTCACGAACCCTGCTTAGTGATCTCCTCACGAGAAGTCACGTGGACAGCTTCGGATAAATCCGGAGGTTCTTTTTGGGCCTCTTTACATAGGGATATGCTAACTTTGGTGCGTCCACCAGGCCGCCCCAACCCTAGGCCTCACCCAAGGAGTATTATGTAAATGTATAAATCATTAGATAGCAAAGGTCTATATGCAATACATGCCCACTTTGGAACTGTCTCAAAATGGTTTATATACCTCAAACAATGTATCAACAAAGGGAACAATCTCATTCTACATAATTTTTAAGTCTCACAATACCAGGCTACCAAAGCCCATGTCTCATGGACAACTATATGAAATTCCTTAGAGCAATGCTATAATACTAAAATAAATAGAACAATTAAAAGTCTTTTTTTTCCATTTATTTCATTCATGTTCTTCTGCATTTAAAAACCAATATCAAGTAATAGTTATAGAGATTAATGTGCAAATAGTCTATAAAAACAAGAATGACAGATTATAACTTTCGTTAAATTCTCTAATCAATAATTTCACATAGAAATAGGCTTGAAAACATAAACCCTACAATATGACTTAGTTTTTTTATAGGTTAATCCTAAATGAAAATTTGTATGCAATAACTAATTTATACATCCTAAGCAAAATAGAATATTTCTAATAACTAAAATTTATATTTTTCATTAAATATAACTTAAAACAATCAACATGCAAAAAAACAAAGTTGCAAATCATTCACAGAACTCACTATAAATGGTAAAATATAAGAATCACTTACCAAATCTTCTAATATGGGCCAAAACCCCCTATTTTCCTATTATTTTTCTTCCATTTTCTCTTCTCTTCCTCTCCTAACCGTTTCCCCCTCTTTCACGGTCGCTCTTCGGATCATTCACAAAATGGGAGTGAAAATCCCCATTTTCTTTATATTTTTACCCCTCTTGTTTTTAGTTCCCCAAACTACCCCTACATAAATATATAAATAACATTAGGGGCATTACAAATTCTTATTGGGTCTATGAACAAAGATAAAACATTAACTCTTTTAGCATTTCACAAAGATGAAATATTACTCTTTTGGCAGTTCACAAAGAAGATGAGATGAGAGCAATAGTAGAATAGCAGAAGAGGGGTCGACAACACAAGTGATGATTGCGATAGAGGGGTCAGTGACATAGGTGATGATAGCGATAGAGGGATTGGTGATGTAGGTAACACTGGCGATAGATGGACTGGCGACACAGATGCTTGCGATTGAGGAGCCGACGATGCAAGTGACAAGGATTTGAGAAGAAGATGGTTTAGGGTTTAGTGGTAGAGTAAGAATGCAAACCACCCTTAATTCTAACCATAGCTAGGGCTTGGGGGCTTTAGGTTTTAAACATACGGTGAGCTTGCTTCGATGACCAACACGTATTCATCTCTGTTATTACAAACGGGAAATTAACATTATAAAAAAACACCCATAGAACGGTGACGTGTTACATTGCAAACAGGGTGATATCCTCTACGACACTAAAGAAATGCGCCACTTTTAGCCGCCAATGGAGAGACACCACCTATCCATGAGTACTCAGTAGGGAGAAGCCGGTCAAGGAGACCATCGTCACTCTCCGTTAACAGTTAATATTATTTAATTTGATTTGACCTAAAATGGGCCCCACCTCGTTTTCCCTGATACGCTCGCCCTTCTTCCCCCTTCTCTCTTCTCCTGGCGACACAAGAGAAACTAAACATCCCCTTTCTCCGACCGCTTGTGTCTTCTACACATGATTAAAAGTGTAGCCTTGCCCTTCCTCTTGGGGGGGGGGAGGGGGGTAAGTATGAAGAACATAGACTTAATGCTTCTATTTGGTGACTCGATGTTTTGTGATCTGTTTGGCCCCCACGCCCCTGCCATTTCGTTCTACTCATACAGCATGGAGACTCCTTTATCATTCAAGGAGTAAGGTTGTCGATGTTGGAATAATAGATGGTAGGTTTTGGGGATTTCTACTCTGTTTTCCCCTAGCTTTATTTACCTGTTGTTGCTGTTTTGTGAGTTTTTCATTCTCTTTCATCAAATGAGCAACTTCTAGCTCCAACTCATTTGTATACGCCTACAGACATTAATAAAAAAAATTAGGAGAAAAAATCCAAAAACAAATATAAAACTCTGTTTTCGTTGAATCAAAAGAGAGATATTCTTGTTTTCTAGCCCTAGACCGCGCGGTAGACTCTCGGTTCTTGATCATGTGTTTATAGCGTCGATCATCGGGATTATCATCAGAATCTGGAATCCTTTTCTTGCAAAAAGAAGGCAAACCCGAGAGTGAACCAAAAGCGTCAACGGAAGGGTTTATGGAGGAAACAAAGTAGGGTGGTGAAGCTGCATGACATGACCGTGTAATTGTGAGTGTTGTTGGGATAATGAAACTCAGACCCAAAATTCAAACTTAAGACGGTGGCTGGAGGTGGTGGTGGTGGTGACGGAGAAGTGAAGAGAGTAATGACATCTCCAACGGTGGTGGGAGCCACAAAGACAAGGGTTGTGGGTGAGTCTTTGGTGGTAATGGAGAGTGACGCCGGTCTCCTTGACCGTCTTCTCCCTTCCCAGTACACGTGGATAGGTAGTGCCTTTCCATTGGCGGCTAAAAGTGGTGCATTTCTTGAGTATCGTAGAGGATATCGTCCCATTGCAAACTTGGGGGCTTTGTGCTTTATAGAATAACCAAGCCATGAGGTTTAATTTTTTCACCCACGTATCACCTGATGGTCTGGTGCTTCAGTTTCACTACAGTAAAACAGCTACAGGAAATCTGCTTTCATCATTGGATGGTGTAAACTCTTCGGGTGCGGGTATTATGGATTTGGCCTCGAAGGTATTGACCCTCAGGGACTTGGCAAGTAGATGATTTTCACCTTTTTATGTCACGCTTCGGTCGCTACTTATGGACGTACCGTAACAGGTCAATAAGGGATGTACCAAATCCCTTGGGAATCTCACAGCTTACCTTGCATAGTTGCATTAAATGCTTTTATCTAAAGCAAGACGATTGCATTATAATTACGAATTAGCCACTGTATCCGGTCGGAATCCGGCGACTGTGTGTTCCTCCGCGCACGTTATAACCGTACGCCACCAAAAGCGCGGCCTAAAGATGTCTGAGCCGCGAAGTAAAGCACGGAATTCCAATACCATCCTTGTCCTTCTTCTCTCCCCTTTAATGGCGGCGAAGCACTAACCCTAACTGCAACAATGGCACGGAAGGCTATCCTTAAACCCACTCTGGCTACCATCCTTGTCATCTTAGCCATCTACGCTTTCTTCAATACCATCCTCTCCCCCTTAGATCCTAACCCTTCCAAGCTCGAATCCAGCCTCCCCTTCGATTCCTCCAAATCATTCTCCTTGTTGAGCACAGACTCCTCTCGTTCTCGCGATTCGAATTGGCCTCTGGTCAAGGTTTATCTCTACGATCTCCCGCGGAAATTCACGTATGGTGTGGTCGAAAGTTACCTGATGGCTCGTGATTCTCTGAAATCTCCGGTTCAAGATGTTTCCACGTTGAAATACCCCGGGAATCAGCATTCTGCAGAGTGGTGGTTGTTCTCGGATTTGATTCGAGAGGATCGATTCGGTTCGCCTGTCGTGAGGGTTTTGGATCCTGAAGAGGCGGATTTGTTCTACGTTCCCTTCTTTTCGTCGTTGAGTTTGGTTGTGAATCCCATTCGACCGGGTAGTGTAGTTGGGAACGCAGCGGTTTATAGTGACGAAGAAATGCAGGAGAGCTTGATGGAGTGGTTGGAAGAGCAGGTTTATTGGAAGAGGAATTCTGGTTGGGATCATGTTTTTATATGTCAGGATCCGAATGCGCTTTATAAGGTGATCGATCGGGTGAAGAATGGGGTTCTGCTTGTTTCAGATTTCGGGAGATTGAGGGCAGACCAGGCGTCATTGGTAAAAGACGTGATATTGCCTTATTCTCATCGGATTAATTCATATAATGGTGAGGTTGGAGTCCAAGGGAGGAAGTCGCTGTTGTTCTTCATGGGCAATCGGTACCGGAAAGAGGTATTTGATTATCTTTTATGCTCTTTTATACTGTATACTAACGAATTTGACATCTAAACTACCATCTGAACTTAATTCAACGCACAAGCTTTGTTTAAACATCAAGAGCAGCTGTTTTCTTTTGTTCTTTAAAAAAATTTGTTTGAAGTTAATCTGGTACACCATTTCCCATCGTTCTTTTAGCTGTGGGCATCTACATTTTTCCATTACTGGTAGTTGTGCAGTTATTTGGCCAATTATTCTAAAATTGTTGGCAAATCAGAGGGCAAGCTGTTTTAAAGAAACATATCCAGGGTGTTTTCATGGGGATATTCTTTTCTGATCATGGATACATTTCTGAAGGTAATTGAACTTTAGGCTATAAACTTTATAGCTGAGGTTTAGGTTGTAGACTCAGGTAGATTGACATTGTTTTTTCTGCATTATTTCTGGGATACAGCAAGGATGCAACTTGGGTAAGGCATTTTGTACTTAAAAGTGAAGTGCTGATATGAGTGCAGCTCCTATCTTGAAGTGTCTAGCTAACTTCATCAGACAAAGCTTTTTGCTGATTTTAATCTAGAATAAGCTTGACTCATATTTGCGCTTTAACACTCAGATTATCTGGGATTAATCCCTATAAAGTCAACTTTTAGATAATATTTGAAACTTTATTTTTTCTTCATTCTTTCAAATAATACTGCATATAATTATTCTTTGTGTACTTTCTCCTGATCTTTTCTTTATCTCTATAGGTTTAATGCTATCTTCTATTTTTATATTATACTTCCAGATGAAGAATTGTCAACCCTCACAAATCACTGATTCTCCAAACTTTTTTTTTTTTTTTTTTAAAAGGAGAATTTTGTTATAAGGTACAGAAAGAACCAAAGAAATCCCAAGAAGCTTATTTAGCTGTACATAAAATCTCTCCATGCTCTTGATTTAGCGAGATTATCTGCCATTACATTACTCAATCTAGTTACACAGGAGAACAAGATGATCATAGATTATAGTAGCTCCATAATCTCTTTAACAATGCGGTAAAGTCTCTAAGGTTCTCTGTTGATTCTTTTACCAAGGGAATTTATTATGTTCTCTTCCAACTTCACTTTCAAGGTTTAGCTTTTCAGCAGACTTCATCCTTTGGATCTCCAATGTAATTCAGGATTCTAGTTTTAATTGGGCTACTAATCTGTTTAAATTGGGTTAACCACAATGTGGCCCATGACATGAGAAACCCCATAACCATGTTAGTCAAACAAGTCCAACACACAATCCCTCTGGTCGCTCTCATGCTATCGAATACTGAGATACACTCCGCAAGGCAGTATACTTATGTCCCCCGAACACTTTGTTCATGTTAGCTAGACTGCACCTCAGCCTGGACTTCTTGTTTACCTTCTTATGGTTGTCCATGGTGCATAGGTGGGGACTTTAATGATGTTAGATTCTCAGGAATGGTATGGAAGTTTTAGGAGGACTAGGGAGATGGAGCAGTTATATGATTTATTGAAAACAATGACCTGTGATATCTCCCTCTTCTGGGTGCCCACTTCACTGGGTCTAACTTTCAATATCTTCTTTGTTTGGGTAAACTATATCGTGTCTGGTTTCACTTGACTAGAAAGGGCACTTTCATGTGGTTTTTGTAGAGGTGCTACCTAGACACATGTGGCATCATTTTCGATCCTTTTTGGGTGGAGAGGATTAGATGCTTGGCCCAAGATCATTCAAAGTTATGAATATGCCGTTCTTGTGCCTTGTCTTTGTGGATTTAGTGGGTGGTTGATTGTCAGTTTTTGAGGTGAAAGGTAAACCTGGTGTTGTTTTTTTGTCAGAATTTGAAACTTTTCAAAATGAAGTTGAAGGAGGGGAATCTTAATGTGTTCTTAGAAGGCTTTTCTCCTAGAGTCCATTGCTAAATGGGATAATAAAGGAAGAAGAGGTGAACCTAATGGAGGAAGAAGCCTTAACTAGAGCGGGCTTGAAGGATGAGTTCAACAGAGTAGTGGCTGTGGAAGAGGTAAAGTGAACCTAATAGAGGAAGAAGCCTTAACTAGAGCGGGCTTGAAGGATGAGTTCAACAGAGTAGTGGCTGTGGAAGAGGTAAAATGGAAATGGAAACAAAAGGCCAAGTTTCAATGTTTAAATGAGGTTGACAACAACACCAAGTTCTTCAATTGCTTAGCTACTAATAGAAGAAACAATAATGATATATCCAGGTTGAGAGTGGCTAAAGAGATGTTTGAAGATTTGGTGTTGATCAAGAAGCTAATGGTGGATTTCTATATGAATCTTTACTTGGAGTTGAGTACTTTAAACCAAGGTTGGATGTGTAAGCTTCAAGCAGTTATCCGATGGGCAGAGGACTTGGTTAGAAAAAAACTGTTTGAGAAAATGAAAATAAAGAAGGCTATATGGGACTCTTAAGGGGATAGGCTCTTGGACTGGACGGCTTCTAGCAGAGTGGCAAGGGACTTTCACTGGAGATGTGCTTGATAAAGGTAGCAACACCACTTTCATCACTTTATTTTCTGAAGTGGTAGGGGCATACCACATCAAGGTCTTAGACCTATCAGCTTAGTGGGCAGCTAATACAGGAATTTTCTCCGAAGTCCTAGCTTCTAGTATTAAGGAAACCCTCCCTTCTGTTATTTCTGTCATTCAAGGGACCTTCAGTAGGGACAGATATACTTTGGATGGGGTACTTTGTGCTAATGAATTGATAGATTTAATATTCGATTGGGCCTCCTAGGTGTTATCTACAATCTTGATATGGATAAGGTTTATGACAATTTGAATTAGGGTTTCTAGATTGCATGCTGCTTTGAATAGGTGTTGGATAAAGGTGGAGATCTTGGATGTGAAAATGCTATGACTTAGTTTGATTTTCTATCCTAATAATGTTGTCCTTGAATTTTTTTTTAGAAGCTCTAGGGGCCTAAATCAAGGAAATCCTCTATCAACTTTCATTTTCCTTCTTATCACTGAAGCCTTGGGTAGGCTCCTAGAGAAGGTAGTGGAGAGAAATCTTATAGAAGGTTTCATGGTAGGGCCCTATGATTTCTGATCTACAGTTCACGGATGCTCTGTTGGTCTTTTGCTGTGAATTTCAGAGACAACTCAGGTTTCTTATATGTGTTTTGAGTCAATAGTCCCTTTAAAAGCTTCATTAATAGGGTGGGCGGCATCACAAACATTGAGTCTCTTAATAGTGCTTCGGGCGGTCGGGTTAGGGCGATTTTCTACTTTCTTTTGGTTCTCCGCTTGGGAGCCAGTTAGAAGAAGAAAAATTTATGGAACTAGATGATTGGGAGAATCAAAAACATCTTTCTGGATGGAAGAGTGATGTTGAACAACAATCCACTAGAAAAATAAACAAGAAATAAAGAAGATATTATTGGAGAAGAGAAGAGATAAGAGAAAAGGAGATAGAGAAAGAGGGTAGAATGCTCATCTCATGTGAGGGGTTGATAGAGAACTTGGGATACCACACCCACTTCAACACACGTGTCCTTTCAAATATTCATTTTCAACTGATTTACATTGATTTAATGTGACCTTTAAATAGGCATTACATGGAGAATAAAATAAAATTCTTAGACTCAAGATCTTCTAACAAAATAAACTTGCCAAATAATAAAAGATGTCTAAAAAAAAGGAATCTTGGTTGGCACAATATTTGACTTGTTGACTAAGTTATTGGGCCCTAAAAGATCTCAAACAATCTCCTAAAATATTCTCCACATAACGTTCTAAAAATCCTAAACTTGCTAGCCAAGTTTTCTAAAAGAAACACTATTCCCGTTTTTATTGACACCCCCTTGGTTATTTGGTCATAATTTTCCCAAATCACCTTAGATTTGCACAATCTTGGTCTTATTAGAAAGGTAACTGCATAACTTATCTAATAATACCAAAATAAAGCCAAAAAGTCAAGTTTTGGTTAGAGAAAAAGTTGGTCCAAAGTGAAAAACTGGATTACAACTAAAAAACTAACCATAACACTATTGACCTTATCACAAAATTACCATTAATTAACACTTCTAAAATAAATAAATAATAGGAAAATAAACTACTTTACTAGAATTGACAAAGAGGACTATCCATGGTCATCCAATTTCTTCTTCTTTGTATAGAATGCTCCCACATCAAAGAGCCTTCAATTAACCAAAGAGGAGAAGTTCAAAGCTGCTTTAGCTAGTATTTCCACATATTTAGCTAGTATCCTTGTTTCTAAAAAGAGTTTCTTTATGGTAGGTGGTGATTCCACAGTATCTATCACATGAAATATTAGGGATATCCTAGCGTCAACTCATTGTGGTTTGACTATGAGGGGAAAGGAGAAATAACCTATGGTGCAACAACCGGAATGCTTTGAATGCTCGATGGACGATGGGTGTTTTCATATAGTGGAAAGAAGTAGGGGAAGGCCACATCGGATTGTTTTTCCGATGACTATCTTGGATAAGGTTGGGTGTTTTGTGGAAAATGTTGGAAGGCTTGACAGGAATGGTATAATGAAAGAAACTTTCCGATTTCTAGGTTGGAAGGCTGGATTGATTTGAGCAATCTCTGGAATCCACAGTCTAAAACAGAAAACACCCGGACTGATCCAAAATAATCGGATTGATTCGATTGGGCGAAAATGGAAAATAAAAATCTTATTTCGCGATTTTAGACCCAAACTCGAGTAAGACTCTACTCTAAGCATATAAAAACCCCTAGGGTTCATTGTTAGACCTATCAAACCATAAAGAGCCAAAAAAACGAAAGAGAAAGGAGAGGAGAGAAAAAGAGCTAGGGTATTGAGGAACTTGGAAGAGAAAGAGCTTAAATAGGATTTTTTGGCTTTTGTTTGGAGAAAGGTAAGTGATTATATAGTAGATACATGTTTTGATTCTTTTATTATGATCCTAGATCTCTATTATTGAAAGCTATGATTTAGAAGTGATTAGCCATGATTCTACAAGTGTATGTTCCTTAGGATTCTAGAACCCTATGTTTTATCAAGTTTTATGATTTAGTAAGAAATTTCATAAGTATTTGCATGTGTTTTGTTCTTAGAATTCGTTGTCCGATCTAAACCACGTTTTCTAATGGACTTTAGAAGAACTATACGTTGAATTGTTTTTAATCTTATTTTCAATGTTACATGGTTTTCTCTATTAAAAATATGTGTGTTTAAGGTGAAGTTCTGAGTGAGTTTTGTTTAGTAATGAGTTTAGATAACCCCATTGTTTTATAAGAATTATACGAATGGAAAAAGGGTTATTATCATAATTGTGAAGGTGTTATTTTCCGGTAAAACAATGTTCTCAGCTTCGTAACTCCTTAGTTGGGTTAAGCATCCAGGATTTGTTTTGTTAAGTTGAATACTTGTTTTGGTGAATGCATTTTGTGTAAGAAAACCTTTGTATATGTTTAAAAATGTAAAAAATGTTCTACAAAGAGATGTGTTTTTGTTAAAAAAGAATACATGAACAAGAAGCATTGATTGTTCTACAGATTTTGATATGATGCATGTTATGTCATGTTTTGGATTTTCAATTAGTATAAGAGAATCGTTATGCGTATAAGAAGTGAGTATATCATATATGATTATGTGAAGTGAATTTAGATCGGAGACCTTAAGTAGGTTCAAAGAGCCTTGGTGGCTTAGAAAAATGGAGACCTTTGTGGTTTATGTTTGGAGACCCGTTGGAGAATGGGTTATCTGTATCGGAGACCCGACATGGGTTATGTGTGCTGGAGACCTAACATGGGTTATATGTATCGGAGACTTGCTGATTTATTTTGTATTGGAGACAACTGTGGTTTATATGTAATCCGTTGTGGGTTATATGTTATATATATGTATAGGAGACTCGTTATGAGTTGAAATTGGAAAGCCCTAGTGAATTGTATTTGAAGACCCTAAATGGGTTATATTAGGGAAGCCTTGGCGGAATTTGTTATGGGATTCTAGATGAATTGTTTTATTGAAGAACCTTAGTGTGTTGCATTTTGCGATCCTAAATAAGTTGTATATTTGGGAGAAACATTGTAAATCATATTCGGAGACATCGTTTTTGGGTGGTATATGAATGGGTATGAGGTTGATAAAGAATGATATGATCATCTGAAGTGTTCAGTTTTGCTCATAGGAATGTATATGTATCGTTGGATAAGGGGAACACATATGAACCATAGCGTCCAATGAAGTGTTACATTTTTTTTTTATAAGAAAAACTATTTTATTAAATCAGAAGAAAAAAAGCAGAAAAGAAAAGAAAAACATAGCAGAGATCAAGCAAGGGGGATGAGGCATCTCTCCTAGTAAGAGGGACCAAACACAAATAGAACAAAACTAGTATAAGCCAATAGTCGACTTCCAACCCCTCAAAAGGCCAACCCTGAATTCATTATCGTAGGCCTTATACCTCCTAGCCCAAAGAATAGCAAGTTCTTAGCTTTCCTGAAAGTTTGTATCAATGGTTCGGCAACATTCTCAAACACTCAATTGTTCTGCTTCCTCCACACAAGCCACCACATTGCAACAGGAACCATGCTCCAAATCACCTTTCCTTTCACATTAAATGCACTTGTCTTCCAGTTGGATAAGAGGATAGTCACGTTAGAAGGAATCACCCAACTGATGTTAAATTCATGCATCATAGCATTCCAAATATCGGTAACATAAGGGCAATGAATCAGGATATGGTCTATCGACTCCGTATCTCCATAGCACAATAGACAAATATTGGTGAAATACATCCCTTTTCGAATTAGAACATTCATTGTTGAGATCTTCCCCAAGGTAACAGTCCAAAGAAAGAATTGAACCTTTAACAGGAATGACTGGTTCCAATTGTTTTCTAAGGGATAGCAAGATCTCAAGAAACATCAAGGAGACCATAGCAAGATGTCATCGGAAAGCTACCTGTTGGCTTGGCACGCTAAATTCTAAGATCCTCTTGGTTCACATTACCATTCACCCCTGATAATCTCTCTAAAAGATGACAAACAGATGGGACTTCCCAGTCGTGCACAACCCTTCTTAGCTTCAGAACCCAAATCACTTGATTAGCTCTAGGCTCCATGTATTCAACTGTCTTGGCCAGTTGATTGGTGGCCAAGAGGTAAAAATCTAGAAAGGTCTCTTTCAAAGGATGATCCCTGCACCATTTATCCTCCCAAAACCGAACCCTATCGCATTTTCCCACCACATAGCCCACACCTTTTTTAAAAACATCCAAGTGTTGAAGGATACCCTTCCAAAGGCTTACCCCATAAGATCCATTGATAGCATTAGGATTCCATACGTCATGAATCCCATACTTTTCAATCAATGGTTACTTCCAAAGCTAGTCTTCATTTGACCGGAGACACCAAAGCCATTTGTAGAGAAGAGCATGTTCAAAACTTCCATTCTGTGGATCCTTGAACCTCCTTTAATTTTCGGAGAGCAAACATTCTCCCACGCCACCAAATGCATTTTAGAAGAATCCTCCCCACCCTTCCAAGGAAACTCCCTTTGCATCTTCTCAATTTTTTGAGAATCATCTTGGGCATATTCAAGAGAGACATGTAATGAAGAGGGATATTAACCAAGGCTGCCTTTATAAGGGCTAACCGCCCCCCTTTGGAAAGATAGTTGGCCTTCCAACCTGCTAACTACTTTTGGACCCTTTCGATAACAAGATTCCAAACATCAAGCCTTTTAAAAGAAACACCCAACGACAATCCTAGATAATTAGTAGGGAGCAAGCCCACCCTATAACCCAAATCCATTGCCAACATTTCAATATTAGGAACCTTCCCCACTCCCAGTAAAACACTCTTCCCGAAGTTCACTTTCAACCCAGTCACTGCCTCAAAACATCGCAAGATACATCTCAAATATCTGATTTGCCTCTGAGAATTATCATACAGTACTAGTGTGTCATCCACAAACTGGAGGTGTGAAATAGAAACATTACCTGTCCCCACCTGAAAACCTTTCAACATACCCACTTCTATTGCCCTATTAAGCATGCCTCCCAACACTTCCACCTCGAATAGGAATAACAAAGGGGAGATTGAATCTCCTTGCCTTAACCCCTAGAACACCCAAAATATCCAGCTAGAACCCCGTTGATTAGAAGGGAAAAAGAAGCCAGCCCCACACATTTCTGGATCCCATTTCGCCATTTAACTCCAAATTCAAATCTCTGAAGAACATCTAGAAGGAAATTCCAACTAACCTGGTCGTAAGCTTTCTCCATATTCACCTTGCAAATAATCCCCAAAACACTACTGCGGATCCGTGAATCAATACATTCATTACCACATAAAGCTCCATCTAAGATAGATCTTCCTCTCAGGAAAGCTCCTTGGGCATGGGAAATCACAGGAGGGAGTACCACCTTAAGCCTTGAAGCAAGGCATTTCGATATGATCTTTTATGTACTTCCTAGCAAACTCACATAGAAATAACTCAACTCCTTAGCCCCCTCCTTTTTAGGAATGAGGGAGATATAAATGGCATTACTTCCTTTGTAAAGAAAACCCTTATTGAAAAAATCTTCAAAGACTTTCATTAAATCCCCTTTCACCACCTCCCAACATTCTTTATAGAAAGCAATAAGGAAGCTGTCAAGGCCCAGGGCCTTATCGCCCTTCAACTCTCAAACAGCCTATGTCACTTCCTCCTTAGAGAATGATCTTTCCACCCATGCTGCTTCACCATTTGAGATTTAGGGGAGCACCATCCCATCAATACTAGACCTCTGAGTGCATGATTTTGAAAAGAGCTGCACATAGTATTCTTCCATCTTCACACGGATATCCATTTCCTTTGTTGGATAATTCTCCCCCATTTTAATGCATTGAATAGAGTTAACATTCCTTTGACAACTGTCCATTTTGTGAAAGAACTTGGTGTTATCATCTCCTTCCATAAGCCACTGAATTTTGGATTTTTGTTTCCACATAATCTCCTATATTTCAACAACCCTTGCAAACTTATCCTTGGCAGTCACCCTCAACAGTCTTTCCTCATCTGAGAAACCTTCATGAGCCTCCTTTTCATCCCACTTTTTAATATCCTCCATGGCTTTGCTCTTCCTTTCCTCAATGTTCCCGAACACTTCTTTGTTCTATACCTTGAGCTGATCATGCACAAATTTAAATTTCAAGCGAAAGATTTGTCTTGATGGCCTAGAGAAATCACAAGAAACCACCATCTTTTAATAAGATCAACAAAACCTGGCTGCCTCATCCACATCAGCTGAAATCTGAAGGGCTTTGGCCCTGAGGATAACTCCTCACCTCCTAAATTAATTGGGAGGTGATTATACACAGGCCTAGGAAAGGCCAAAGTAGTGACAAGTGAGAAAAAAATCCTCCCAATCAGTAGAAATTAAAAATCTGTCCAATTTACTCGTCACCGGATTAGCTTGGAAATTAGACCAAGTAAATCGGGGTCTCGTAATGGCTATATCTAAAAGATCCATTCTATTGATGAAATCTAGGAAGTCGTCCATTCCTCTCATTCTCCTGCCCTCCCTGCTCCAATCACCCATGTATAATACTTCGTTGGAATCACCTCCAATGCACCAAGGGAGACTTTGATGTCTCTGAGTCATTTCTAAAGCAGGGCCAACACACGGCGTTTCGCATCAACCATCTGTTGGAGCATAATCACCATGTTCGTCCATCCAAGAAATTCCAGGTCAGCCGGAACTACAATAAAGCAATTCTTCCTGTCGGCTTGCCATTCAGTAATTCTGATAAACCACTCCCAGTCATTGTTTCCTCAGGTGAGAAAAATCATCAACTTCTGTGTGCGAAAAGTGTCCCTGAAGGAAACATCACGTCCTGCTTCTTTTGCTCTGTTCAGGAAACTGATCACTTTCACACAGTGGAATCGAAAGAAATCTGATGGGGCTTTCCTTTTCCCCTTTGATGATAGAGAAGACTTCAGGGCCTTGACAGTCATCGTTCCATATTTTGAAGGACTTCAATTCTACGTTCAAAAACCGTTTCATCATAGCCTCTCTACTGAAATCAACTTTTTAATTGTTTTTCGCTTCTCATTTTTCAAGGATTTGTTGTTAGGACCAATATTTTAACACCTAGAGGGGTTGATCAGACCTCTGAACTAGGACTGTTGGTTTGTTCTGACCCCTGACCTGGAAATCGACTCAAAACCAGTAGAACCAGCAACCCAGACAGTGACACACCTTGCATATCAGAGATTGTTGAGCTCTAGAGGGTTTGGATCTGCTTTGATAAACTCTCCACAGTTGTCCCCTAATTGATTTCAGGGTATTCTTCTTCCAGAGGTGAAAGGGGAGCCTCTTTGCTTTTGTTCATCTAGGATTTTGGCTTGGATGGGTGCTATTTATCTCCAGGCTTCATCGGTCAAAACACAAGGTTCCTAGAGCTATCCTTATTGATCCTTCCCCACACAGTTGCCATGCTTCTTATTCCAACACCAGGAATTCAATCACTCTCCTCAGTAAAAGGGATTATATTCGGCTCTATTTTCTGATCCCAAAAATGCCGCAATCCTCCTTCCACATTCATTCCATAGCATTTTGATCTCTGCCCGTAGATATACTACTGGCTTCACTCACTCCGCTTTCACTCCTTCAGATCTCCATTAGTTTTGATCTTTGTAGGGTCAAGGACTGGAGCTTTTTCTTCTGAGTTTAATACCTTCTACTGATAAGGCTTTCCTTGCATTTTCTTCTATTTATAATATATTTCTTCTTTGCCCCATGGCCTGCATTTTTGCTAAAAAATATCCCATTCTCTTCTTTATGCCCTTTAGGAACAATAATCCTTTTGCTTCTTCCAGACTGCAATATCTCAGCCACTCCTAAGAATCTTCCTCTTTGGGTTTCTTTTCGTTCTACCAGCAATATACTTTTCGGTCCCTTCTTGATTGATAAGATCTCTGCTTGTCAGCCATTGAATGTCTTTCGCCTATTTGAACCCTGTTTGAGATTCCTCTTTCCCTCTGTTATTCGAATCACCTTGTTTCCTTTCCAATCCTCCTCTTAACTCAAACGACTTTGCCTCTATTGCTGTGATCCTCTTCATCTTTTTTTTTCTTTTCTGAGTCTTTAATGCAATCACTTTGCTGGAATTTGTAGATGCAATTGAAAGAATTCAGAGGAATTTTTGTGGGAGCCTAGAGACACAAAGAAGAATACTTGGGTAGGGTGCATGATAGGAACACAGTGCTGCTAGCTAAATGGTTATGGAGATTTCTTAGCAAATCCTTGAACTTGTGGCATTTAGTCACTAAATCCAAATATGGCTGATAAAGGGGCTGATCCCAACATTTTTTCAAGGGACTCCAATGGAAATTATTCTTCTATAAGGGTCAATTGTGTGGGCCCCATTTAGAATGCCTACATGCCTCCTCATAAGAAGACATCTATGGGTGCCCATTCATGTAAGTCCTTGTTATTCTAGGACCAAGTTCAGATTTTAATTGATTAATAGTTCTTAGTTAAATAGGAGTTGGTATTAATTTGACTAAGATTTGACAGTCTTACTTTTAATTTAACTTTGAGTTGTTAAATATGTTTATAATGTAATTTAAGTTTTTGAGGTTAGAAATTGATTGGGATATGATTCCTAGCTCTCATGGGAATTGCTTTGATGTAATTTTAGTTCCTAGTTAGATTAGGATTGCTAATATTCTAAGAAATGAAGCTATAGGGACATCAATATAGAGTGGATTTGGTGGAGTTTGAGTGCTGGTCTGCTTTGGGAATATCTTTTAGTAATGAAGGTAGCTACTGCTGAGTTTTTCTTGCAAGTTTCTGTATTACTATTGCTGCACGTGTGGTGTTATTTAAGATTCAAGCTTGCTATTTTTGTTCTCTTATTTTCTATAAGCAGTTGGCTGTTTTTCTGTTATATTCAGTTTATATAATTGCTGAGTTTTTCTTATTCTTTGTTGAGTTATTTTTTTATATAATCCAAATGCAGATTTATAAGTAGAAATCAGATTTCATCATCTGACTTTTCTTCTTGCAAATGGGGTGTTAAATCTACTGATATTTTTGCCTTCAGGACGGCTCCACTAACTGAACTGAGTAGCTGATTTTATTTTTATTTTTATTGGAGTTATAGAGGTTTGATATTAGAAGTTAATTTTATAGTTCTGCTGTGTTAATTGTGTGGGTCAATCCTCATTTTGTATCAATATTGGATCAGAGAAAAATTCTTCTATGGTTATTTTATGTACTTAAGAAGTGAGTACATTATGCCTCCTAAAATGGAAGATGTTGTTAGCAAATTGGCTGAACATGGTGAGGCCCTTCTTTCTCTCAATTCTACTGGGATTCTTAGAATCTCACATGCAGATGGGGGAGAAAAGGATTATCAGTTTCAGTTTATAATGTCTCGTCTTGATATGATTACTGGTTCATGTCCGAAGTCAATAAGTCCAACACCTTTGTGACATCAACAACAGTCTTATGGTCCCTGTAACACTAGAGTTGGTTCCACATGCCAAAATTGTAACATCAGTAGTACAATTATGAACGAGCCTTTGGTATCAAGGTGGAATTGCCAGAATTCTATGGTGGTCGTAATTTGGATGTCTATTTTAATTGGATTACCAGCATAATAAATGTTTTTCCTATAAAGTTGCTGTTGATGAAGCATATGTGTTTTTGACTGTGGTAAGATTTTGACGATATGTCCTTTATTTTTTACATGAATAAAATTTTATTTAGAAAAAGGGATGATACAGGAGAGGAGAGAAAAAACAAAACCGCATAACCAACCCCCCCCCCTCAAATCCTTATCACATAATTCCAATTTCTAAGTAGCCCCCCATTTTGGAACTCCTTGCACCCTTTGCATCACTGAGCGCCAAAAACCAACATTTCGTTTGCTCTTTTATAGATCTTGAAAGAGGTTCTGTAAGATAATTGAAGAGTTGGGTATTTCTCTTCAACCATAAGGACCAACAGACCACCACTGGCAGCAACCTCTATATTTGTCTCCCTTTTACTGTGAAAGCTGAAATCTTCCAACTTTGAAAAAGATTGGACAAGCAAGATGGGGATACCCATACCATCTCAAAATCCTTAATCATCCCATTCAAAACTTCCCATGCATAGGAACAAGGATCAGCAACTGAGGTATGGATTATGGACTCCCCATTTTGGTAGCACAAGAGGCAAACATTTGGAAAGCACATTCCTTTCCTTACTAAATTTTCCAACTTTGGAGCTTATGGAGGCTTCCAATAGGTAGTTAGGTACAACTATAGAACTATGTCTATTTGGAAAGAACTCTGACATGTTTTGGATATTAATTTCTTGCCTCTTTTCTACTAGCACGAATTATTTAATAAGATTCAAGATTTACAGCAAGGAGAGAATAGTATAACAGACTCTGCTCTAAGGAATATGTACAAGTTATCTTCTCAGTGGCAAGTTTTAAAAAATTGAGAGGAAAGATTCAGTGGCATTTTCGGATTGAATTCTGAAATCCAGAGTAATTTTTCTCGTGAGAAGTTACCTACTATTGATGAGGCCTTCGACATGTTACTATATCAGAAAAGCGATTGGTATAGCTATCAAAATTTTTCGGGAAGGAGGTACACACTTCTGAGGTCCCTAAGAAGACCTGGTGAAAGGCATAAGAAGGATTTTTTTAGCAACTTGTGGTGTTAGTTCATAATTCTTGTTTGTGTCCTAAGTAGAAAACTCTCAATTTGACATTTACACTCAACCTGAAGTAACTGATGAAAATTCCAAGTCTGAGAAAGAACTTTCACTTTCAAGTCTGGGTACTACATGCAAAGGACCTTTGCGGGTTCATACCCCAAGTGTGCCAGGCCACAGCCATAGCTGCAAATAGCTTCAAGAGATGATTTTGAAGAGTTCATACATATTGTTGTAGACCTTAGAAGTCTATTCAAATCAAATTTAAAGGTTTTAGTTGACGCATGGAACCTAGAAGTTTGTATGAACTTTTCTCAACCTGGTGGAACAGGCTGCACGTTTGAAGTTGAACTCTCTCACCTGGAGGGAATGATGTAGGGGTTGAATTGTTTTAAAAGAGTGGAAGTGACTGGAGAAAAATTTAACAATGACAGTTTACCACGTTCGAGGCTAAATTCTCATTTGGAGGGAATGATGCAGAGGATGAATTCAGTCCTCACGTTTTTCAAGAGACCCCAATGGGAGTTGTTCTTCTGTGAGTGGTAGTTCTTTGGGTCCCGATTGGAATACCTATGTGCCTTCTCAAGAGGACACATAAGGGTGCTCATTCATTTGATTTAAACACTTACATAGGGGTGCCTTGTCTTTTTGTTCAATGGAAGTTCCTTTTATTTATCAATTTTTTTCTTAGTTGATTAGGAGTTAAACTTTTTTATTGACTGAGATGTTAATTTTTTTAAAGAATATTAATTTATGTGGGATTAGAAATTGATTTGTTTATGGAATTTGTAGCATTTGTGGGAATTACTTTGTGGTAACTTCTAGTTAGATTAGGATTGCCGATACTTTATAAGTGAGGCTATGGGGCTGTCCATGTAGAGTAGATTTGACAGAGTTTGAGTGCTACTTTTCTTTGGGAATATTTTTTTGGATAAGTTTTGGGAATAACTTCATTTCATAGAACTAGCTATTGCTGAGTTTTTCTTGCAAGTTCCTCTACTACTGCTGCATGTGTTGTGGTGTTACTGAAGATTCTAGCTTGCTGATTTCTGTTTATTTATTTATTTATTTTTCTATTAGTTTTTTATAGATAAGTAATTTTCTATTAGTTGATTGACTGGTTTTTATTATATTCAGTTCATACAATTTTGCATTATTTCTTGTTCTCTACTAAGTTATATTCTTATAATTCAAGTGCTGATTTTTCACTAGAAATCAAATTTCATAATCTGACTTTTCTTGTTGTGATTGGGTTCTTATCCTATTGATATTTTTTCCTTTGGGAAGACTCAACTGAGTTGGTATTTTCTTAATTGGAGTTATAGAAGATTAATATTAGAAGGTAATTACATACTTTGTTTTGTTTTTGTGTGTGTGTGGTATGACCCTTTTCTGCATCTGATGTTCTTTCTTGGACCTCTATGGTTTGAGCTTGGTATATCTACATGTTATCATGGATCTCTTGTGATGTTGGCCCTTACAGTGAGAGGGGAAAACTGGTGTGGGGACTTCTTGTGGTTGGGGATGTGGAGCATTTGGGAAAAGACGAGTAGACTTTTTTTGAAATTTTTTCTTGGCTCAGGGATATAACATTGATTTGATCCCTATTAGCATAGCACACTAGGAAGTGATAATTGACTCTTTATGGAGCTTATCTGTAGAATCCACAGTGCATGATTGGTCTATCATAGCAGATTCTGCCCCCTTCTTTCTCTCTTCATCAATTGCTTAGGCTTTGGGTTCTATGGGTGAGCCCTTTGAATTCAATTCTGATCGCTCCTCATTAGGGAACCCTGTTTTTTTTTTTTAACGGTTGGTACTTGCTAGATCTCTATGAGGTTGTTCAGGGACAGTTCTATTAGCATTATTGATGTTATGACTCGATTTGTGTGGAGCTACATGTGATCGTACAGGGCCTCAGACTTAACTTTCTCTATGAGGTGCTAGAAGTTTAGCAATTGAAGGGTCTCCTTAGTGGTGATCGATTGATTTGTACAGGTATCAGATTGCTGGAGGTTTTCTCATCTTTTTGGGGGAGGCGGATCTTTATTATTCCCTTTGAACACCTTATTCCTATGATGTCAAGGTCTATTAAGTCTGTAGTTGATGAGTTAGCCGAGGGCATCCCATAGGAAAGGTGATGCAGCACACAGCTCACTGTTGGTTAGAAACTTAGGTTTAGGTAAGGAACAACTGAAGACTGATTTACCAGAGAATATCAGGGATTAACAGGGTAACAAAGGGTTAAAACAAGGCCTTGAGTTAAAGAATCAATGTCTAAGTTAGATGGGAACAGCAGAGGGTTTTATGGAACTGTTTACTGGGACTTGATCAGAGGTAAAAGAAAGCACGTAAAACAAGGCTTAAAGGCTTGAAATCTGGATCTGTGTGTCATGATTTAGTAGGGGTCTTCAAGGTTGAAAGCGTAGGATAAGGGACTGAAATATGAGAGTATTTGGGTTTTTTCTATTGTAGCTTGAGCAGGTTCTGTTTTAAAGGGGAGACAACAAAAAATTAAAAGGTGTAGACTCAGATCAAAGGCTTAAAACAGAACAGTATTAGGGATGTTTTGAGTTAAGCAATCATATTCATGGGAGATAATGCTGCCGCAAGGAGTTCCAGTGTGATTTTAGCTTCAGATCAGAGAACAGCCAGAATAGAGGGATTTTTTTGTTGCAGGGTATAAAACACGCTGGAAGGATGATTTCTTAAAGAACTAAACAATGCAATGAAAATTGCAAATATTTTTACAGCAATAACAATAAGAAAGAAGAAAATAAAAAATCAGTACCCGTGAGAAATTACCAACTCAGTTCTTGGAAATCACCAACCAAGATCAAACCTTAGGCACAAGAGCTTGAAGAGAACTAGTTTACTCGTGGCATAGAAGAGACCAAAACAAAATTTCTTATTATTTCTATCATACAAATACAAAAACGTGTAGCCCTATATATAGGCTCAGAAAGTCATGAAAATAGTAAGAAACCAAATTATTAACTCCGAAACTACTAGCTTTCTTGCTACGTAAGACTTTCCTAAAGTCAAAACTACTAAAAACTAGACTTTCTAAAAACAAAAAACACCAAATTCAAGCCCTTTTAGAGGATTTCAACCAGTACTCTTAGAGTGCCCCACTTTTCTTGTTGACTCTCTAAAATTACTAAAATACCATTGGCAATAACGCCTTATTACAAAAATACCCAAAAACAAAAATTGAAATGACCCGCCCCCATTCCTTATTTGTGATCCCTTCTTAGGTGGCAGTTCAAATTGAAAGACTTTAACGAGAGTTTTTATGGAAAGGTGGGGAGGTAGCTAAAGTGCTTCATTTGGTAGCTTGGGAGCAAGTTTGCACACCAAAATGGAGTGGGGGCTTGGGATAAAGAAGACTTATTTTGATGAATAAAGCTCTTTTATGCAAATGGCTTTGGAGATTCGGTGTTGAGGGTGATTGCTTGTGGAGACAAGTGGTTGCATCGAAATATAGGGTGTAACATGATGGGAACCCATGTCTCGTGAGAGGCCTACTAGGGGCTAGCCCATGGAAAGGAATAATGAAATTTGCATAGGAGTTCAAGGAAGGCAGGAGGACAATGGTTGGTAATGGTTTCAACACGAAGTTTTGGGATGATAGTTGGTGTGGGCAATACCCCCTAAGGAGGGAGTTCCCCATGGTTTTCTCATTGGCAGCCAGTCACCAGGCGTTGGTAGCGGAATATTTGGAGGTTCTTAGTGGGGGTTAGCAGTGTGGCATCCCATATTTAGACACCCGACTTTTGATTGGGAGCTCCCTGCGATCACTACATTGTTAGGGAACCTAGATTCAGTAGAGAGTTGGCCCAACCAGGAGGACATGAAGGTTTGGGGTGCATCCATTACACGGTAAGGTTGGGGGTGCAGTTCTTGGGCACTTGGATGTCCGTTAGGGCCCGTGGAAAGATATCTGGTATCATCCAATCCCACCCAAGATTCAATTTTTCATGTGGGAAGCCTTCTTGGGAAAGATCTCCATGATCGACACCTTAAGAAAGAAGGACTTCATTCTTACTAACGTATGTAGTTTATGCAAAGGAGATGAGGAGTCTGCGTCACACATTTTCCTCCATTGCCCCTTCTCTTGGGAGGTTTGGGTTGGGGTCCTAAGGGACTTTGGGATGCGATGGGTAATTTTGCCAGACCTATCCACCTTGCTATCTACTTGGCGTGCAATCGCCTTCTCTCATAGAAGGCGTAGGATTTGGAGGCTTGTTCCGGCGGCAATCTGTTGGGCACTTTGGTTAGAACGCAACAAGAGAGTCTTCGAGGGTCATACCAAGCCTTCATTCCGGATGTATCAATGAGCTAAGGAGAACATCACCTTTTGGGCATCCCACTGCAAAGATTGTGGGCTGTTGGGTGTATAGGAGCTGAAGAGGGAATGGGATGGGATAATTGGGTGTAATCCACTATATGGAAGGGTAGGTTTTTTTAATTGGTTTAGAGGTGCCATTTGTGGTGGGTGCTCCTCCGGTTTCTCTTTTTCTTCTTGTAATTCTTTTGGGATAGCTTATCCCTTTTCCTAATAAATTTTTTCGTTCAACAAAAAAAAAAAATGACCCCCATATCCTAGACTGTAATAACTCATAAACTATTAAGTAAAACAGTAAATAACTATAAAAATGCTCCATCATGTGTCCCAAAGATATTCCTCCACGTGTCCCCATATGTCTTCTCATGTGTACCCCACCATGGCCCATGTGTGGGTCCCACCTTGCCTCTAATGTCCGCATCAAAAGGATTGTATGGATGACCTTATCTGATAGTGCAGTCTTGATTCCATCTTGTATTGTATCCATTTTGTTTGTTTCTGCTAATGTAAGCACTGGTTGGCCTAATGGGGTAGGGTTCCGTCTTTGTTGGATATCATATGGGGTCTTTATATTTTCTCTCTCTAATAAAATCTTGTCTTATTGATGAAAAAAAAATCTCTGCACTTTTTGTTTTTTGGTAAGTAATTCTGGCCTTATTGTTAGCGTGATTTTTTTTACATGATATCTTTTTGACATTAGTATCTGTGTCCAACTAATTGAGCTCCTGCAACTTCTAGATTGATGTTGAAGAAAATTAGTGTTAAAAATCTCTTTATCTGTTTCTTTATACAGGCGCATTACTTAAGCTGATTTTTACTCTAATGTAGGGGGGAAAGATTCGTGATCAGCTTTTCCAAGTACTTGAAGGCCAAGAAAACATCATAATAAAACATGGAACACAATCCAGAGAGAGTCGACGTATGGCAACCCAAGGGATGCATTCATCCAAATTCTGTTTACATCCAGCTGGAGATACACCTTCGGCTTGCCGACTCTTTGATGCCATAGTGAGCTTGTGTGTTCCAGTGATAGTCAGCGACCATATTGAGTTGCCTTTTGAAGATGTCATAGATTACAGAAAAATTGCGATATTTGTAGATTCTGCCTCAGCTGTGAAGCCAGGATATTTAACTAAAATGCTGAATGCTATAAGCGAAGAGAAGATTCTGGAATATCAGCAGGAGCTTAAAGCAGTAAGTTGTGCTTGCATATTTCCTTTATCCAGATTTTTGTGCTCTTTTAATTAGTCAAGGTCTCATACACCAGATCTAGGTAGCATGGACATGGACATAGACAAGGATGCAAACTGTCTAACGTTACAATCCCTAACAGCCTGATATGCACAGTATTTCTTTCATTCATTTTTTTTTCTTCCCTTTTTTTTGTTGATAAATTAAGTATATTTATTGATGGGATTGAGAAAACCCACAAAATTTACAAAAGCAGTCTGTATCTGTTCAAAATACAGAAGGATCCAAACTCAATCCCACTCCCAAAACCCCCCCCATGAATCCCAAACAGACTATTCAATTAAAAATTCCCCCATCCCTCTCACCTTTCTTAGTGCTATGGAGTGGAAGTAAGCTCCTTGTTAGAAAGGGCCTAACAGCAGACTTTTTCCATGTTTTCTGATGCACTTTTTAAGCTGGTTTTGCATAGTTTCAGAATGTTATGTTGTTCCTCTCCATCCAAATGGACCAGCAACTAGCAGTCAGGATTAATCACCAAAGAACTTTTTCCTTAATCCCCAACACTGGAATTTTCCTACTATCCAACAAACAATCTAATTGCCTTGGGACCACCCATGACACACCAAAGTCTAGCATTGCAGTCCACACTTCTATAGAAAAACGGGGAATGAATCAAAACGTGAGTAACTGACTTCTCATCCTTTAGGCAGAGCAAGCACACATTAGGGATGATGAAACCTCTCCTCAGGTTTTCCACTGTCAATCCCAGGGAGATGGGATTGTTTGGTCGCCGGTTTTGAGAAGGAACTTATTCGATTGGGAGATAATGCGTGTGATCCAATTTATGGACAGGTTGCAAGGAGCAAAGATCGTCTTGGATCAGGATGATTGTAGGGTGTGGAAGGCTG
>JAOXJP010242645.1:0-22996 GCA_025762735.1 Platanus orientalis | reverse complement strand
GGATGTAAAGATGCCAGATTCTAAGGATCCCATGTTTGCTAAGTGGGAAGCTGAGAATGTCATGGTCATGTCTTGGCTCCTTGATTCAATGCAACCAAGCATTTCAAACAATTATTTGTTCTTGTCTGTAGCCAAGGCCATTTGGGATTCAGTTACTAAAACTTATTTTAAGAGAGGTAACAAAGCCAGAATGTATGACTTACACTAGAGAGTTTCTCAATTAAGACATGGTATCATATTATTCCACTCTTCGCAGTCTTTGGGAGAGATTGACTACTATAAAACTTCAAAGCATAGTACACTACCGATGCAGTCTTGTATACCCAAGAATTAGAGGGGAAATGAATATTTGGGTTGTTAGCTGGTTTAAACCCTGTGTATGAGCCCATTCAAGTAAATATCCTTGTAATGGACCTACTTCCCCCTTTAGGTGAGGTATTCTCACATCTATCTCAGGAGGAGGATCGTCGCATCCTTATAACTCAACCTTCACAATCAACTGTTGATCGATCTGCTTTGGTTTCCTCCTCTCAACATGGGGGCGTGGATCATTCCAGAGTAGTGGCATAACCACACTTGAAGACAGAGATTAGTTGAGATATGAGCATTGTGGTCAAGTTCATCATACCAAAGAAAACTGTTGGGATCTTCATGGTCGTTCCACACAGAAGTTCTAAGGTTAACCACAATGTGGTAGGGGTATTTCTCGCCCACATGGTCGTTCCAGTGCCCATTCTGTTACTTCAACATAGCCAATGGCCTTTTCTCCTTCAGTGGATAATCTCAGCTTCTTTGCAGATCAGATTGAAGCTTTACTCCACTTCATGGCCAATCTGGAGCCCTCCTCTTTTGCTCCTACTTCATCCTTTTCACAGTCAGGTACTTTAGCATTTGCCTTTATTGCATCTGTCACCACTCCATCTCACTCCTGGATCACTGATTAAGGAGTTTCTGATCATTTGATATGTATCTTTTCCTTTTTTGTACTTATTATGTTTGTTCTAGGAAGGATAAGGTCAAAATCACAGATGGATCTTATTCTTCCATAGCCAGCAAGGGGTCCATTACAGTCATTCCTACCTTACCACTAAATATTTTATCTGTTAGCCATCTAACTAAATCATTAAATTGTTCTATGACTTTTTTACTACCAATTGTGTGTTCCAAGACTTGAAGACGAGGATGACGATTGGCAGAGGACATGAGGAGGATGGACTATATGTTTTAGATGACACCTCACATTGCTTCTTTTGTTCAGCAGTTTTCAACTCCCTAAATAAAGGACAATCCACCTTGCACACCTTCTTTGCTTCAGTGGCATCAACGTTTGGGCCACCCATCTTTTACTTTACTTAAATATTTGTTCCCGCATTTATGTCATAAGTCTAGTATTTTATAGTGTAACTCTTGTGAGTATGCAAAACATTGTCATAGTTCTTATCCAATAAGCATGAATAAAATCAATTCTTCATTTGAAATTGTGCATTATGATGTGTGGGGTCAGCCCCTATTGTTTCACTTTCTAGTTTTCGTTACTTTGTGATTTTTGTGAATGAATTTTCTCGTTCTACATGGGTGTTTGTTGAAGTCTAAGAGTGATGTCTTCTCTATGTTTGTTTCATTTCATAAAATTGTTGAAACTCAATTTGACAAGAAAATTAAAGTTTTGCGCAGTGATAATGGTGGTGAATACTTGTCTTCATCTTTTGTATCCTACTTAGATAATTGCGGTATTGTTCATCAAACCACCTACCCTGCTACTCTAAAAACAAAATGGAGTTGTTGAATGCGAAAATAAGCATCTTTTATAAATGACTCATGCCCTCATGATTGAAATGCATGTTCCCAAAACTTTTTGGTCAGATGCTGTCCAAACAGTAGTCTATTTGATGAACCGTCTTTCCGCTCGTATTTTGGGGTACAAAATTCCTTTAGAGGTTCTTTCTCCTGATATCACTCCATTTCTAATACCACCTAAATTGTTTGGTTGTATCTGTTTTGTACATGTTGATAAATCATTAAGAACTAAACTAGATCTCAAAGCTCTTAAATGCATAATCTTGGGATACTCTCCTAGTCAAGAAAGGGGTATAAGTGCTACCATTCATCCACTCGAAAAAGGTTTGTTTCTATGGATGTAACATTCCATTACCCTGTCTCTTTCTTTTCTTCTGGGAAGTCTTTTATTTAGGGAGTAAGTTTCAGTTGTTGGTGATGACCCTCTTTCAATACCTACCTTTCTCTTTGATCAAGGTACTCTAAAAGATGATGTTAGTAAGGGGGAGCCTAAGGAAAAACTTCTTCTAACATACAAGAGATCAGAAAAACAGTATAACTGGAGGATCCTCATGTTTTTCACCATGACATCTCGACTTTAGGTAATTCTCTTAATTCCTCCTCTATTTTGGTTGATGATACTAACCTTCCTATTGTTGTTAGGAAATGTGTTCTGTTTTGCATTAAGTATCCCATTGCCAATTATGTTTCTTTAAGTTAATTGTCTTTCATTTCATTCTTTTTCGGTTGCCTTGTTTTCTATTTCTATACTTCATAGTGTATTAGAAGCTCTGTCTCAATCCCAGTGGAAGAAGGCTATGGAAGAGGAGATGCATGTTTTAAAAAAGAATAATACATGGGACATTGTGACTCTTCCCAATGGGAAAATTGCAGTTGGTTGTAGGTGGGTATACATAATCAAGTTAAAGTCTGATGGGAGTATCGATAGGTATAAAGCCAGACTTGTTACCAAAGGGTATACCTAGACTTATAACATTGATTATCAGGAAACATTTGCTCCTGTTGCTAAGATGAATTCTATTCGGGTCCTCTTAGCCTTGGGAGCCAATCAGAATTGATCCCTTTTCCAACTTGATGTCAATAATGCATTCATGCATGAAAATCTTGAAGAAGTTTCTTTGAAGTTACCTCTAGGCTTTCAAATTTCATCAGGAACATGCAGAGTTTGTAAGCTAAAAACGGCTCTTTATGGGTTAAAACAATCACTTAGGACCTGGTTTAAGAGGTTTCGTACAGCTTTGATACGGATTGGATATATACAATGTCAGCTTGATCATATTTTGTTTGTGAAGAGAAAGAGTTAGATTACAACTCTTATTGTCTATTTGGATGATATCGTGGTTACTGGCAATGATGCAACTAAAATAAAATATCTAAAGTCTCAGTTGGCACAGGAATTTGAAATTAAAGATTTAAGATAGTTAAAGTATTTTCTTGGGATTGAAGTTGCTCGGTCTAAAAAGGGTATTTTCATTTCTCAAAGAAAATATACTTTAGATCTTCTCAGTGAAACATGTATGTTGGGGTGTAAACCTGTTACTACTCCTATGGACCCTAATCAAAAGCGACATGATTCTGATGGTGTGAGACTTATTGATGCCAGTAGATACAAAAGATTGGTAGGATGTCCGATTTATCTCTCACTGACATGTCCCAACATTGTCTTTGCTGTTAGCGTAGTGAGTTAGTTTATGCATACTCCTACATTGGTCTATATGGAAGCTTTATATAGAATACTAAAATATCTGTAAGGTGATCCATGGAAAGGCCTGGTGTTTACAAAAAAAGATAGTCTTCATGTGGAAGCTTATACAGATGCAGATTATACTGGTTCTGTGTTCGATAGAAGATCCCACTTTTGGCTATTGTACTTTTGTGAAAGGAAATTTAGTCACTAGGAGAAGTATGAAACAAAGTGTTGTTGGTTGTTCAAATGCAGAGGTTGAATATAAATCTATGGCTCATGGAGTCTGTGAATTACTATGGCTAAAGTTATTACTCTCTGAGTTGGGAATTCCCATAAAGGGTGTTACGAACTTATATTGTGATAAAAAAAACAACTATTAGTATTACTCATAATCTAGTGCAGCATGATTGGACCAAGCACATCGAAGTTGATCATCATTTCATCAAAGAAAACCTAGTGTCAGGTTAGATTTGTTTTCCCTTCGTTAAAACCAATGAGCTATTAATAGGTGTTTACAAAAGGTTTGCATCCCACTACTTTTCAATTTTTAGTATCCAAGCTTGGTATGCGCTTTATTTACATACCATCTTAAGGGAGAGTGTAGAAGTATACAATTGTGTATATGAGGGGTATTTGTGTACTTGTTCTATTTGGGTGTATGCTGCCCCATAGCTAAGAGATGTACTGAGTCATTTATAAATATATATATTATGTATGGTGTGTAGAATACCCTAACACACATAATTTTCTCCAAGTCTATTTTTTTCTCTTTTTTTCCCTTTCTTTCTTATTCTTTTTTGTGTTTTATATCTATAATACAAGTTCTAACTGTATTTTTATGGTTCCCTAATTCATCCCCTTCTTCTCTCCTTCTCTCCTTCTCTCCTTCTCTTGGTATAGCTGTTGGCTGCCCTAAGGTTTACCCTAGCTCTTCTTCTTCTTCTATTTTCTATTCTCTATTCTCCTTGTTGACATATCTCTAATCATCAATTCCATCATTCCCTCTTATCCTGCTATTGGAAATTATATTTAAAGAGTTGCAACATGTAGCTATCAGCTGGAGATCCAAAGATTGTTTCTATGCTAATTGCACCCTATAAACCAAAGCTCTTGTTATCTTACATCAAATTTAGTATCATAGCCAAGTTGTCAGTTAGTAGTATTTTAGTTGAGTTCCTACAAATCATTGGAATTTCCATGGTGCATATTTATGTTCATTGGGAATTAAAGGATGACCATCTTGAGAATTTCACTGATTATCATGAGTTGTTGTAGACTTACGGGGAGGAAAATGTGAAGTTTGAGCTTGATGATGTGACTGATGTGATTCTGGACTTTGAGTGGAAAAATGAGCATAATCTTAGTTTTGATAAAAGGATGTCTCATGTATTTGATATTAAGTTTGAACTCCTTATTCATAAACTATATTAGTTTGAAGTGCAAAGATCGGGGCGAATGTATTGCAAGTATTTTAATTACTTTCATAATGAGATCTTTGGCTGGATAAAAAGGCGAGCACACATTGCAAAACCAACTAAATCTTATGACATGTTAGATGAAGCTACTTCAACAGTTGAGCTTAATGTGTCCTACATTGAACTACATAATGAGCATACATTCCAAGTAGAAGTTATACAAGAAGAAGATTACTTCGTAAATGCTGAAACCTCTTAAGGATGATCAGCCAACATCTTCCCCATCGAATTCCAAGGATGGAGACAAGACGAAGCCTAAGGCCTACCATGTGCCAAAACAGGTTCATTTTCCAGGGCAAGCTAGGACAAGAAAGAGACCCAAGCACACGGGTTCATACAAGACGTTGATTTTATGCCATCCTCCACATTTACCACCTCTATGAAGGATCCTAAGGAGTCTTCACAAGGGTTTGTGATAGAAATTGGCGGCTTTAACAATTTGAAGGCAGATTTCTGCCCATCTCAGGAGAATGATGGGGTTATTGTGAAGAGGTTGATGTATGTACCACCCCACAAGAAGACCAAGTATAAGTTGTGTGTGTAACATGCATCAATTTAGTGTTTTAGGGGTAGGGAAATAATGTAATGAGACTTTTTGTGCCATAGTTTTGTTGGGTTTTTAGTAGAAGATATATCTTTGTAATTAGGCTAAAAGCCAAGGGTATTAAGAGACTAAGAAAGAGAGAAAAATAAGAGACATACCTTGAAGGGGAGAGGGAAGATGAGAAGTACTCACGTGTGCACCTTGGTGTGTTACAACCCACATGAAGAGAAAGAGGAGCCTAGGAGATGGCATCAACCCTTTAATAGGAGAACATGGCCACAACGACACCTTGGAAAACCACCCAATAATTCTACACAATTCTTAAAATTCTTCACTATAAAGTATGGGGGAGGGGGTGCCTTTAAATATGCTTACAAAACTCAAAATAATAGAAACTTGCTAAGTTTAGAAATTTCTAAAAACCTAAGAGACGTAGTAACCAAACTTTCTTAAACTTTAAGACTTCTAAATAATCAACTTTCCTAAAATTTAAACTATAAAAGACTAGGAAACAAAGTGGTTGTCTACTAGCTTGTGTAGGGCCTCTTTTGTTGACTTGGAGCCTCACTAAATGACAAAATAATGAGCTGTAAACCAGCACACAAAATTTTCCATATTGTCATTGGATTTTAGACTTATTGCATAAAACCCATGCATATAAAAATCCTAAATTACCCTTAGCACAAAAGGCCTTATTACAAAATTATCCCTACTAAAAAAATGGCTCAAAAGGCTTTATTACAAGACACACAAAAATGTTCTCCTACTGTGCATCCTCCTAAAGGTATCTTGGGCCCCCACAAAGGGGTACCTCTTATCCAACCATGTGATGCATGCTGTATCATATAGACTGCAACTATTTGGTGTGTGAAGTTTGTTGATTTGTTTGGTTTTTATGTAGGGGAAATGTTCTGTTAATTTACTAGGGTTTTCTGACATGTGGAGGGCTGACTGAAAGATCCAGATCGTTCATTTTATAGGGAGACTTGAATTAGTCATGTTTACAGGGCCCTTGTCTATGTCAGTCCCATAACTTATACTATCTATAGCGCTCTCCCCTTATTAATAATAGTTGTTTGCTTTTTTGAAGTATCTAGAATTAAACTAGTGTGGAAACAAAAATTGGCTCTTGTTACTAGGCTATTTGGCTGAAGTATATATATATATATATATATATTCCAATTGACCATGGGAGGTTTTGTGGACAGTAATGGTTTATTAGATATCTCGATCACAGACATCAGATTCATGTGGTATAATTTCCAGGCCTTGTCTTCTATGATTAAGCAAACTAGATTGCTTTTTGATTTCTTCGGAGTAAGAGGAGCTCTTCTTGCTTGTGGAAGTTAAACTGTTACCAAGACTTGTGTTTGACCATAGTTGCAAGGAAACTTGGTATAAGGTGCGAAGCTCGCTTCCTGAGAAGCTAATTGCATTCCGCTTCCCCAAGTAAATTGGTTGGAAGGGCCTTTGGGAGAGGATACCACATTTATTTCCCTGATCCTAAAGGAGGGGGCATAGGTACTTTCAGACTATAGGTTAATGAGTTTAATAGTGAGCTCATACAAAATTAGTTCTAAATGCTTGGCATCCAGAATGAAAGAGGTGCTACCTCCGGTTATCTCCCAAATGGAAGGGGCGTTTTTGTAAGGGAGAACTATTCTAGATGGGGTGCTGTGTGCAAATAAAGTTATTTGACTTAAGACTTCAAGAAGGCATGAAAGAGGTGCTACCTTCAGTTATTTGACCACTTGAAATGGAGATTCCTAAATTGCATTTTAGGTCGATGTGGATTTGGGGTTTGTCGGAGACAATGGATGTGGAGATACTTCAGCTAAACTACGTTCTTAGGGATAGTAAACAGCTTTCTAACAGTGATGCAGTATAGGACTGCTGGAAAAATCCGGTAGCAATAAGAGTGTATGTGGAATAATCCTCGAAGATGGAGATGGACTCTTAGGTGTAGCCGAGTGAATGTATGGTAGGTTTTAGGTCTGGACAACAAGCTTTAATGGAAGATAAAACCAGAAAATCAAGAAGAGAAGAAAAAGAAAAAGAAGAAAAAAAAGATAGGTAGCTTGAATGAGAAATCACCAACTCACTGATACTTTGGAAATCACCAACCAAAACTTCAAAAATAGCCAAGACTTGGAAGAGGTAGATAGCAACCGTATGGCAACAAGAGAGCATAAACTTTTTATTCAACTTCGTCGTTCCATTATCATAATCTTGGGCCTATAAATAGGCATACAATCACTCAAATAAAAAAAAAAAAAACTAAAATAGAAAAGTCTAATGGGTTATGATGGAAAAAAGTCAAAAGTATGGTGAGTTATAGTGGAGAAAAGTCAAAAACTATGATAGGCTATTAAAAACCTTATTACAAAATATAAATAAAATTTAAAAAGATAAAAGAGTGTTAAAGACTTCCATCACACAAAATAGCCTTTAAACTCATACAAACATGTCCCTATATGTCATAAATGAAAAGTATATAAATCTGCTTCAAATGGCTTCTATTCTATCCAAATGGTTAAAGGGTCTTTCCTCCTTTGATAGACTCTATGAACACCATGTGACATGGTGTCCTCATCAAATAGGCCAAATTTTTGTTGTACTAGGAGTCTGAGATAGGGGGATCCATTATATTATCATATTTTTTTGCTAGTGGCTGTTGGGGTTTATGATTGGTTGGGCAGTGGATAGAGGATCGATTGGAGGCTTTCAAGTGGGAATAAAGAACTTAAGAATCTCTCATTGGCTAGTTGCTAATGATTCCATACTCATGTGCAACTCCTAGAGGTAGATCAAAAGGTTAAGGTGTATTTTGTGATGTTTAGAAGCAATGTCAAGGTTGAAGATGAATTTTTCAAAGTGTTTTATGATTGCGGTGGGAGTGGTGATGAAGCTTGACCTATTGGCAGCTAATTTAGGATGCAGAATGGGTTTGCTCCCAACTTCTTACTTGGGACTAGGGGTGGCAATGTTTGACATGACACGTGAACCTAACACAACCCAACATGAAAATGAGTGGGTTAGGGTTGACCCTAAATCTGTTTCGGGTCGAAACAGGTCAACCTGCATTGACACGATTAATAAATGGGTCGGGTTTGGGTTGAGCCAAATCGTCTTATACCCTTACCTTGACACGACAGGAACCCGACTCGCCAAGACGAATTACCACATAACTTGTGAACCCGACACAAGCCAACACAAAAATAGGCGGGTTAGGGTTGACCCTAAACGTGTTTCGGGTCAAAATAGGTTGACCCGCTTTGACACGATTAATAAATGAATTAGGTTAGGGTTGAGCCAAATAATCTTATACCCCTACCTCGACATGACACGAACCCGACCCGCCAACACGAATTGCCACTCCTAAAACCACTATTGAATCAAAGACATTTTTAATTGACGAGTTTACCCTTATTCACTTTCTCTTAACTGCACATACCCATGCTCTCTCTCTCTCTCTAGCCAGCTATATATGTTTATTGTTGTTATTTTTTGATTTAAGAGAGGACCCCTTAGGATGCTCTACCATCCTCAAGTACATGTTCAATCTTCACTTCACCATATATAGATTCAACCATCAATCTTTAAAGGTGCAGGGAAAAACCTCTGAACTCAAACTCAATTCATGATGGATTAAGATTTAAAAAAAATATATAGATAGATACATATAATGGGAGGTCCTATCCCCTCCCACATCATGTTTAGGGCCTTCATTGCCATTTAAGAAAGCTTAAGAGGTGAATGACGAAACAAAAGGCATTGAGGTTATACTACAGAAAAGAGAAGATATGTTCTTCAAAACTGATCCAAGGTATGTTAAAATAGGTGATCAAGCTTCTTTTCTCGGCAATGTAATATTCACATCTCTTTTTCATGCAATAGCTCCCTATGTATCTTCTAACCATAACAACTTGTTAGAATTAAGAGAGAGCAAATGAGACATTATTTGTAGTGAACATGGAATGGTTGCAAATTAGCAATAGTTTGTACTCTAATTCAAAGAAAATTGACCACAAAAGATAGGGAAACAAAGACAAAAGAAATAAATAAGAGTGAACTTCATAAGAAAAGTAGGAGACTTAATTGAATTATTATTATTATTTTTCATTTGGGCACCATGAAAATCTAAATCAACACTCCAAATCTTCCTCCAAGTCCATATCTCCTTTCATCTCATGCAGCTTTCATTTGCTGCAAAAATAATTTTAAACATGGGTTGGGTAGGTGTCTAGAATTCAATTGAGGAGTACAGATCCAGTATAGACACCTCTGTTATAAACCAGATCTATTTCACTTGTTAACTGATTCAAACCGTCCAATTAAGGAAACCCTCTTCAGATCGATTAGCACACCATATCGGTGTAAATTTTAGGCCATGGCTAAACTATCAGACGGTTTCAGGTCAGTGGATAGTTGGAAGTGTCCCAAAATTCAACATGGGCATGTAAGTTGAGATTGAATGATATCGACTATGCTCTTGGAAATGTTACAAGTATTTTGTTCATCTCTAAATCTGATTATTTGTTCTCACTTCTATAATTTTATTTTGGTTGATATATGTAATGTAAATGGATATGTTAGTGAGGTGCTTACTTGTTTCTCTTCCTCCATCTTAGCCTTAATGTATGAATATATTGCAACTCCCATTATCACAATGCATGTTCCGATGCCCGTTTGGGTTGAAATTGTGTTGCCTATGTGAAGTTGTTAAAGAGGTTTTTGAAGAAGGTTAAAACATTGTAATGAATAGACAATCCAACATAAATGCAAAATGAAAAAGAAAGCCAGGTAAAAGAGAATTAGTACTCGACCAAGATTGGTAAGTATTGTTAAAATTCCTAATTAATCTAAAATATAGATTATGTAACATGACTTAAACGTATTCATAAACATAAAAGAGAGAGAACTACAACTTACTAAGAACAACAAGAGCCAGAGATAGCCACAGTGTTAGGATTAGCTACTATAAGTAATCAGGTTCCAAAGCTGATTAGAGACAAATGCAGGTTGAAGGATGGGAGGTATAACCGTATAATGCTTCTCCACCATTTGTGTTAGATGCACGAGTTGTGGCTTTTGTGGAGGCAGAAATGGGAGAGCCATGGAGAGAAGATGACCTAATTCTTTCGATGGATCCTCCGATTGGAAAAGAAAAGGAAAGAAGATTTATTTTTGATTGAATGATTAATTGAATACACCCCGCCCCGCCACAAAGGATCAAACTCAATAGAAAGAATTGACCAGTCTTCCCTCTATGGCTCCCCAATTGTGCTTCCACAAAAGTAGCCCTAGCTTTACCGATAACTTTATTTGCATAGAGTTTGACGGATAGGGTTCCTATGGTTCCAATACAAATTGATAAGCCCATAAAAAATCAGAACCTAAAACATACAAAATCGAGGAAAAAAAACATAAATTTGATGACCTGTGTAGGGTTTTCTTGAGATTTTTGGACGGAGATGCGGTCTCCATCTTAACTGTTGTAAACCCTAAAAATAAAAACCGGAGAGACAAAAACCAAAAGCTAGGGTTCTGGATGAACAATTATAAAAGGCAAAGATTTGGAAATCAGATTCTATTTGCAATTGTTGTTGTTATCTGGCAATAGTGAATAATAATAATTACAATGAACAATTAATAGAAATACGAAGAAAGGAGATAATGATGAATTAAATATAATGAAAGATAATTCTTTTTTGGTAAGAACAAAATTCATTTTTGGAAAGGAGAACCATGATTTGATTTGATTTTATATGCGTATGAATGAGTTGATTTGATTTCTCATATGACTTAAGTTAGCATGCCTATCAACTACATGTAGAATATGCTTGTTCTTTTTCTTTTATGTATTTGCATGATATTATTGTGTATGTACTTCTTTAACCCCTAATGCAACATGATCATTTTCATTATCATGTTTTTGTCACATATGGTATCCCAAAATATTAAGGATAAAGAAAACGTTGTAAATCAAAAGATCAATACTTATTGATCAGATGAGCATAATCAACGTTTTGTGGAGCTAGCATTGGAGTAAGTTAGAAAAGGGGATATGCCAACCACTAACTTTAACAAAGTGGGTTATGAGGTGATCATTGATGACTTTCATAAAAAGATGAGATAAAATATAAGAAATTAAAGTTTAAGAATCTTTATAATACCATGAGGAATGTATGATGTGAGTGAAAGAAACTAATTAAAGCAATTGGAATAGCATGGGATATGGACTTGCACACTATTATAGTTGATGAAGAGCGATGAAAATAATACATTAAGGTAAAAATAATGATACTATTTATTAAAGTGTTTGTGTATTTTATCATCTTTCTCTAATGATTGAAATTTTGAAATATGATCCTAGAGAAGAGTGAATAGGATCTTGGCAAACTCTGTTTAAATTTGTTTAACTACTAAAAAACACTTGTGATTTAAATTAGTTAATTCCCTTAACCTTGGTTAGATTCACTGGTTCAAAGTGTTGAAAAATTCACATAAATAAATTAAGCACAAAATAAAGACAAGACAAGATACAAACATCACACAAGGAACACAGAGATTTAAAGTGGTTTGGCACTTCGAGCCTATGTTCATTATCTAACCGGCTCCCCCGAGTCTATTTAATTTTTATTAATAATTGTCTTAAACTATTATAAGAAAATTAATAAACTTAAAGATTCACTTACAAGTTCTAGAAAATTTACTCCCTTATAAGTATACTCCCAGTAGCTCCGATGGGTGCACTCCATTCAGTGACTTTGATGGACTAAGTTACACTTGATTCCGGCAAATGTGGTGAGAATCTGTCTCCGGTGACTTCGGCAAAGGCTGCAAGCTTAAGTTGGATTATTGAAATTTATTTTATTACAGATTGCCTATTTGTAAACTAATGTAACTATATAAACCCATCATTTAGCTTCCAAATGTTTAATTATGAAATTTGAGAAGCTAACTTATAGACCTTGACAAAGTTTAACTATAGGCACAACTCCAAGGTTACAAGGTCATGAGAATTTTACTGGTTTGACACAAAACCTCACTCTTTTGGCTTGATTTTGAAAGAGTTTTACTATAGAATCATTCTCCAAATTGTTCAATCATTGGGATTTTCTCCTATTTATAGATTTAAAAAATAGCCCAAAGGATCCTCCAACAAATCTATTAAAACAGTAAAAAAAATAGATGTTACGAGTAACTCAAATAAGAGATCTTTCCATTTTCAAAATACTACCAAAAAAAGGTTTTAATGGTGGTTTTTTAGCGACGGACATGAAAAAACACCTCTAATTATGATATTAAGTGGCCGTTAAAAAATTGTCTGTAATAGTCCACTATTAGTGACAGTTGAAAGAAACCGACACTGATAATATATTATTAGTGGCGGTCAGCAGATACCCACCACTATAAGTTTATGGCATGGAGGTTTTAGCGGTAGTTGTGGAGAAAACGCCGGTAAAAATCTTACTGTAATTTAATATTAGTGGCAGTTCACTGTTAAGTGCCACTAATAATATTATAATTAGCAATGTTTTCTACTGACTACCACTAAAGGCCTTATATTTATGGCAATGGATTATAAACCGCCACTTAAAATAATGTTATTAGCAGTGGTTATTTTGGCCGCTATTGTTACTCTTTATATGTTACATTTTTTTTTCTCTTCCCCTCTCTTCCTACGAAACCTGATATTAGCGCACGATTTCTCTGAATTTTCTCCAATGATTAGGGATTTTTCTCAAACTTCCGATGAGCTTCCAATTTCCTCCAATGATTAAGGCTTGAAATCACCGAGCATTGGAAAATCTTTTTCCAGTTTTGCTCTCTCTCTCTCTCTCTCTCTCTCTCTCTCTCTCTCTCGCTTTAGCTTTTTTATTTCATCTCTTTGTTTAGGGTTTCTCTCGCTCTGCCTCACTTTCTTTTATCTTCCACCAATCCGGTTTGCAATGAGAGTATCATTGCTTGAGGTATCTCTTATTCTTATCGTTGTTTGGAGTTTCAGATACCAATGCTATATTGGATTTTTAGCTTCGTTCTAAGGCTATAAAGCAATTGAATGAGCAATTGATTCTAATCGCCGATTCCTCTTCGCTCTTGTTTATTTGTTTTTCTTCACATAAAGCAGAGGTGAATGCTTTTTTCGACTTTGTTCTATGGTATAGAAGAGAAAGAGAATTGTTGATTTTACTGTTCGTGCTACGGTCTTTAAAATTTTCAGATGTTTTCTGAAATAAACATAAATCATCTGCTCGTTTCAATTTTCCAAGTCAAAGAGGATCACTCAGGGCATTGGAGGTGACTTATAGCCCTAATCTTGAAATTTTTATTTTTCTTATGTTCGGCGTCAGTTCATAGTGAGGAAAGAATGACAAAGACGCATAACCCTAATTTCTACCTGAAAGCTCTTGATCTTGGTGCAGAAATTTAATTATTAGAAGTTGTTAAATGTTTGTTTTAATTTTTTTTCCTCTCTAAAATGAGGCATTTTTGTTATTTTTTGCTGTCGGATTTGAATGCAGGTTTTTATTTAGAAAGAGAATGCTAATTTGATTTTTTTTTTTTGTTTTTATTTTTCAAAACCTTTAATTTGTTCTTTAAGAAGTTGTAAAATTGGTGATTCTTTGCTTCAAATTTGTTGAATTCTTAATTTCTCTCATTTTTTAATTATATTATAAAAAAAAACATAACCTTTTTTTTTATGTTTTTGTCTGGTAATTGTTTTTTTAGGTTATTCTTGGTTTTTTTTTTAGGTTATTCTTGGTTTCTGATTTACAGGTTCTTTTAACTTAAATAGTTCCATTTCATCATATATATTTTTTCATACATTCTTTTCTCAGTTAGGTTCAGTCATTGAAATTAGTTCAAATTTTGAACTTGTGTGTTCCAAATTTTCTTTATTTTGTATTTTTTCCCCCTTGAATATAACATCCTTTTATGTTTATAGTGAATTTTGTCGTAAAATAGTCATTACTATTCTAGATTAATCAATTCCTTAATGACGTTTAATCCATTTTCTTTATTTCCTTGCCAACCTAGAAATCAATATTGTATAATTAGTGTGCTAGCTTGCGTTTTATGGTGTCAAGGAGCAAGCTTTTGCTTATTAACATCAAAGTTTACGTTTCAATTGCAGTGAGTTTTGCATCACAACTCTATTTTCCATGAATCAAAAAGCACAAGTGACTGAAAGGAGTCAGGTGAAAATTTGTTTTCTTCGTAAGACCATTTAAACCACTAATTGACTCAAAGACATTTTTAATCGATGAGTTTACCCTTATATACTTTCTCTCAATCGCACATACCCATACTCTCTCTCTCTCTCTCTAGCCAGCTTTATATGTTTATCATTGTTATTTTTTGATTTAAGAGAGCACCCCTTCGGATGCTTTACCATCCTCAAGTATATGGTAAATTATCAATCTTCACTTCCTCATATATAGATTCAACTATCAATCTTTAAACGTGCAAGGAAACACCTCTGAACTCAAACTCAATTCATGATGGATTAAGATTAATATATATATATATATATATATATATCATTGCCATTTAAGAAGGTTTAAGAGGTGAATGACGAAACAAAAGGCATTGACGTTGTACTACATACAAGAGAAGATCGGTGCCTCAAAACTAATCCAAGGTATGTTAAAATAGGTGATCAAGCTTCTTTTTTCTGGCAATGTACTATTCACATCTCTTTTTCATGCAATAGCTCCCTATGTATCTCCTAATCAAAACAGCTTGTTAGAAGAGAGAGTGAATGAGACATTATTTGCAATCAACATGGAATTATTGAAAATTAGCAATAGTTTGTACTCTAATTCAAAGAAAATTGACCACAAAAGAAAGGAGAAAAAAAGGGAAAAGAAATAAATAAGAGTGAACTTCACAAGAAAAGCAGGAGACTCAATTGAATTATTATTATTATTTTCCTTTGGGCACCATGAAGATCTAAATCAACACTCCAAATCTTCCTCCAAGTCCATATCTCCTTTCATCTCATGCACCTTTCATTTGCTGCAAAAATAATTTTAAACATGGGTTAGGTCTATAGAATTCAGTTGAGGAGAACATATCCAACATAGACACCTCTGTTAGAAACCATATCTATTACACCTGTTAATTGATTAGAACCATCCAATTAAGGAAACCCTCTTCAGATAGGTCAGCACACCATATCAGTGTAAATTTTGGGCCATGGCTAAACTAGTGAACAGTTTAGGTCAATGGGCTGTTGGAAGTGTCCCAAAATTCAACACGGTCATGTAAGTTGAGATTGAATGATATCGACTATGCTATTGGAAAAGTTACAAAGTATTCTGTTCCTCTCTAAATCTGATTATTTGTTCACTCTTGTAAATTTATTTTGGTTCGTATATGTAAATTGATATGTGGGTCATTGCTTTGGTGCAATGGTAGTGACTCAGGCTGAACACACAGGTTCGAGTCTCGTGAGCAGCCCACTTTGTACAAAAAAGCCAAAGGTTAGGTCTGTATCCAGTCCAACCCTCTCAGCACCCAACCCCATAGTCATGGGACTAGCACTGGGTACCTTTTATATGTAAATGGATGTGTTAGCGAGGTACTTACTCGTTTCTCTTCTTCCATCTTAGCCTTAATGTATGAGTATGTTGCAACTCCTGCAATTGCAATGCATGTTCCAATGCCCGTTTGTGTTGAAATCTTGTTGCCTGTGTTAAGTTGTTAAAGATATTGATTCGTGAAGAAGGTTAAAACATTTTAAGGAATAAAAAATCCAACATAAATGCAAAATGAGAAAGAGAGCCAAGTGAGAGAGAATTAGTACTCACCGAAGACCAATATTGAGAAACCGATCACAAACACACGTTTCAACACATTACCAACTGCATGTGTTAAAGGTGCTACTCTCTCTAGGGTATTGGTTGCCAACTAAAAAATTCAAAAACACAAACGAATTGTCATCATCATCATCATAATCGCATCCTAAACTAATTAGTACAGGATAGAGTGCTACATCTTGCACTAAGGAAAATGACAATGCTAGAAACATGAAAGAAATAAGTAACCAGTTTAAGTTAACCTCGACTTTGCAAGTTCAATTATTTGTTTAGAGAGAGAGAGAGAGAGAGAGAGAGAGAGAGAGAGAGAGAGAGGTGTACAGATTTGTAATTGTGGAGATGGGATACATACTTGAGGTGGGTTGTATAAAAGAGAGCTAAAGCTTATGACTTTAGCTGCTAAAAGAGATGAGTATTATGCAAACATAGTTAAACTAAAGCATACTTTATTGGAACAAATGAACAAAACATATTTACCTGATTGTATAGGTGGTAAAACATGCCGACCCAAAATAGATCAGAAAGAAACTTGGTTAGACCCACTTTAGCGATTGCATCGCTAAAGCCATGCTTCATCAGTTGAGGTCCCTCAATCTGTAAAATTAAACATTCAAGGAGCACATGGAGAAGGGGAGAGTAAGAGATATACATTTAAATGGTGAAGGCGTCATACTATCTAAAATATGATTTTTATTATATTTTAAGATTGTAATCTCCAAGGATCTTGATAGTTGATTTGAAGTTTTTCTCACAATGAGTGCTGGTGGAATACAGCAAAAGAGCGCAATGATGGAAATGTAGGCATAGATATTGGTACTATCCATGTCGGTCTGCAACAAAGGGACCATCCATCAGCAAGTTCCTAGTGCATTACAGAAAAAAATGATCAAACATAGTCTAGAGGACAACCATGGCTTTCTTCGAATAGATACTCCTGTAAGTAAAGGAAATGTTGGAAATCATGGCACTAATGAAGCCTGTCCAATTGAATGACAACTCAGTCAAAGACGCCATCGACACACCTGCAATCTCCCACATCCATAACCATAAGGAGGGGGAGCAATGTCATAACACAAGTTAACTCTTGTCCCAAACAATCCAAATCATTGCTTATGGTTAGTTTGACTTACACTGTTCTTGATTTCATTAATTTTAGACTGAAACTAGTTACCCAACTGACTAATTAGTCATTTTTTTGGTAGAAATTTACTAATAAGTCCGCTAAATCAAATTCATACTTACTAGGAGACTAAAGCTAACTTGGTAATTATTATTCAAAACCCTAATTAACATAAGATACAGATTATGTGGCATGACAAAAAACACCCTCATCAACAAAAGAAAATAGAATTACAGCTTACCAAGAACAACAGGAGCCAGAGATAGCCACAGTGTCAGGGGTATCTGCTGTCCAAGTATGAACTGAGAAGCAGCCGCATTGAAGAAGGGTTCCAAAGCTGATCAGACAAATGGAATCAACATGAGAGACATGGATACTAGACTATTATAATTCATTCATGTATGCCACAAAATGAATCAGAAAGCATAGCAGCATTGAGAAATGAGCACCTTTGATTGTGTGGGTGAATGAAACAGCAACTGCAGCAAATGATACATTGCTGGTTACATGACCCAGTGCATGGCATACCGCAACAGGGACGAGTAGCTTCAAGAGATTTGAGTCCATAGGCTACAAACAATGGCATTGTACACATCAATGCAGAATATAGATTATGCAAGAACTATAATATGATAAAAACAGAAATATATTGGTATCACACCACACCAGAACCTATTAAGGCGTGACACAGCGCCGGGGAAAGGATATCCTGGTATATACACAAGGGGGAAGATAACATAGATGATTTCATCCTCCCTGTGTTTTAGAATTGACAAAGGGGGAAAATTGTTGAATGGTAGACTTGACTTAATACAAAGATGAAAAGGAACCTGCTTAGCAGTAGTCCTGGGACTAGCATAATCCACCCCCTAAATGGGAGTTCAGAATTTTCTTTTGGTGATTCCTTTCTTCATTTTTTTTCTTCCTATTAATACCATTAATATTATATTTTAAGATTCTTTTGGATAAGCTTCATTCTATAAATTTCAACTCAAAAATTAAGTTATAATTTTTATAATTCCTATATCTTTTGAATTAAACTATTTCTATATTTACAAATAAATTAAAAGTAAATCAATGACTGTCAATTAACAAAAATCAAATGATCAGATGGTTGGAACAACCCTCAGACTTTACTCTTGGGTTATGGATGGTCATGATCCATCCATATCCAAGTACATCTCTCGTAGATTTCATCAATCCCACATAAAAATAAAAAATAAAAAATAAAAAGGAAATGAAAAGAAAAAAGAACTTACAGCGCGTTTGGGGAGACCCACTGCCCAGCTGACCAAACAGTAAACCACCCCAACGAACAAATGCACCACCGATACAAAACTGCGCCACCCCCAAACATCTCCCATTAGTTTCAAAACCGTTACATGCTAATATACGCCTCCTTACCGTTGAAAAAAAAAACAGTTAAAAAAATCTTTTCAGAAATTTTAAAAAAAAAAAAAAAAAAAAAAACGCCGAGAAGGATAACGGCTATACTTACTAAGGATAAGGAAAATAGTTGTAGAGCTTCTTGTTGATTATATTAAATATCACGTTCAAGAAATACCTGCAAAATAAATAAGATGAAAGGGCATTTTCGTAATTTTAACGCACTCGCACATCCTCGGAGAGAAAAACCGCCGGAGAGCTTCGGAGCGTCAGTTAGCTTACCACATGAAGAAGAAGAATCCGGTGACGAGAGCCGGGTACTTCTCCAAGAACCCAATCGGAGCAACCTTACCTTCCCTGAAAAAAGAAAAAAGAAAAAAAAAAAACTGGGTCAGAAAAATTAGTCCCAATCTGACACACTTCGCCGGCCGAGTCGGAAACGGACCTCACCCCGCGGAATCGCTTCCCTCGGCCGGAGACGACGCGGCGGCCAAAATAGGCCGAGGAATCTCCCTTTTCCCGGCAGGAAATCGAAGTGAGGGTGCCTTCTCCAGCAACAAAGCCGGCCGGAGCTGCCTACCCCAGATGAGGTTCCCGCCATCAGAAACGCCTCCGATCGATCTTTTCGAGAGGAGGCAAGTGGTCGTCTCCCTCCCCGGCTTCCGCAGCGGAGCGAGGCCGGAGATGGTGGTGGCGCCGGACAACACTCTCGACTCCATTTTCGATGTTTTGGAGAACCCAAATGGGGAGAGAGGACGAGATAATGATTTTGTTTGATATAATCTTGGGCCGGTGAGGTTGTCCTACGTCAAGAAGGTTTTGTGGTTCTGAGATGACGAGGCAGACGGTTGGGTTGTTAGAAATATCTCTAGTTTAACCGGAGAGATATCACGCCGGTAAAAAACTAAAGCAAGCGACACGATATCGGACAAAAAGCTGTCTCAGGTAAAAATAGGGGAGGTTGGAGGAGTGGTTGTGGCAAATAGGGAGTAGACTTGTTAATATGTATTTACTAGAATACCCTTGACAGGGATTGTGTGGATCGTTGATTGGTGTGGGCGTGATAATTTTACGGTTAGACTGGAGAGGATTTGGGGTTACGGTTAGAAGGATAATATTGATGTAATAGGGTCGTGGGGGCAGTTTAATACGGTGTAGCCGGGGTAGTTCTATTATTAGTGATGGGTAGGGATACATTTATTCTGGTTTGGGATAAGTTATAAGAGATGGGTTCATCTCCTTATCCTCAGCGATTGGCCTCAGAGAGAGGACATGTCTTATCCAATCGTTATTCTTTCTTTTTTCTTTTTTTTTTATAAACTCTTTTCGCAAAGCAAGATCCTGTCTTGCTGTGATTTCTTTGAGGCACACGTGGCCCAAAAAAGTGATTGTGTGGTTAAGGAACTCGAAAGTCGAAAGCCCTAAGACTTCTTGCACGCGTGGGAGAGGCTGTTGGGGGCCTAATCACCTACATCGTTTCTTTCCACGTGATTTCACGTAGATAAAATCCCCAAAAGATAAAGTACGAACACCTAAGGTCAATTAAGTCAGTATGGTATAGTTAAATCGCTAAAAGATTAAGTACGAACACTGTTATGCTTAAACCTAGATCTGTGATTGTATGCAACAAACAAGAAAAGAGAGCAATCATAAAGAGAACAACATGATTTACATGGTTTGGTTTGAGACCTACATTCACAGCGAAAATTAAGAAGAACTTTCACTATGATCGAAACAAAGATTACAATGAACAGTGTGATGGTATAAAAACCGAGAAACCCCCAAAACCCTAATATCTATGAATCGGATCTAGACCCCAAATTGGATATAAAATGGGCCAAACAATTTTTTCATCGAATCATATTCGGTTTTTTTGGATCATCATCCCAGTTATATCTCATGTTGAATACAACCCAACAAACACATTAGGTTAATCAAGGTTAGTATGACATAAGGGACCGTTGCATCATAGCCGAAAAGTGATATTCATCTCCCAAAAAATATAAATCACTTATTTGACCCTGATGTATCCACTCCTGATGCCATACTAACCTAGTTTGCATAAAAGTTGCTATACCAAATCCCAACCAGATAAAATCGTCTACGGCTCTAAATCTCTCAACAGTCCAAGCGGTCATATCTCACTAAAAGTGGTTGTGATTTGATATTCAAACCTTGATGGTGTCAAAACACAACCACTATTGTGGCTGTGATAAGTCTGTTTGGACCATGTAAGAATGATTTCATCTCTATTTCTCGTGTAGCCAGGCCCATTGCAGTTAGTTAAACTATGTTGACGTGTATTTAAGAAAAGGAAGAAAATGTTCTCTGATGAAAATGCCTCTGGAGTATCTAATGTGAATTGTAAACTGACATGTATTGTTTTTGGGGGTAAAAATGTCCAAAAAAGTGTTCAGTTTAAAAAATAGGTTGTAAAAAAGAGACATCAAATTCAAAAACACCATGTCTTTATGTGTCAATCAATGGCATCTTAATATAGGTCTGTGTCAACACAGACGATCATTCTCCAAATTTTAAACTCTCGTCCAAATTTAAATGGATTTTAAAATCTTTGGTATATGTATCTAGATCAGTTTCACATTAATGTACTTTAACTTGCTGCAGAGGGATCTGGACTCTCTCATGATCTCTTTTGTATAGGTATCGAGATCAGTTTCACATTAATGTATTTTAATTTACTGCAGAGGGATCTGGACTCTCTCATGATTTCTTTTGTACAAGTACCGAGGTCAGTTTCACATTAATGTACTTTTAACTTAATGCTCATATCATGTGCGAGCAACTGTGGTCCTGGAAAAGATTTACTGTCAAGATGGTGTCCTGGACGGCAAATCCAGGACAGAACATACTTCTGGTCCATGAAATAGTTAGTTCATCACAAACTCAAAGAAAGAACATGCAAGAAAGAAAGTTGAAGGAATAGGAAGTGAAGAAGTGGTCAACCCAGCCTCATTTTGGATTGTCTGGTGCCTGAGAAAATAATATGGAAAGTCATAAGCTTTCCCACATCCCATCATATGGATTGCCACGAAGTGTATTTGCTAGTGCTAACTTAGGCCCTGTTTGGATACGTGGTCAGAGCATGCCAAGCCTGTTTGCTAACGTCCTCAAGAGCGACTAAAATTAGGTGAGAACGAATCTTGTGAAAACTGTGAAAATGGCATCAAGGTGCGGACACATCAGCGCCAAAAAGTGATAAGTGTCCCCTAAAAAGTGCAAATCACTTTTCGGTACTGATGCATCAGCCCCTCTGGTGCCGTTTTCATGGTTCTCATGAGATTCATTTGCACATAATCCAAGCCCCCTCAAGAGCTATTCTAGGGCATGACTCATGTTTTGAGCAATACTCGTTGACATAAAGTGTCACAACAAAACATAACTCGTTTTCTGCATTTTTCAATGATCGAAAAGAAATATTCACAGGATTTCCTATAGTGCAAAAATATGTGGCGACCCTAAAGTACTAGGTGCTGAGTGACATGTGGTGGAAAAGTGGGAAAACACCAAGCCCTGGTCCAAAAAGTGATGATTCAGGTATTTTTTCACTTTTCTTGTTACATGTTGCTCAGCACCTTGCACTTCAAGGTCATGGGAATTTTTTGTGCTGCAGTAAATTGGCTTTCATCAACACTTCTTATTTAACCCTTGGGAGAAAATTATTTACTCTCAAAGTTGTTTGTCCCCCTGTGTCCCCACACATAAAGGGTGGGGTTTATAGGGTTAAGACTAGGGGTGGGCATGGGCCGGGTCGACCTGTGCCCAGCCCTCAAATTGGTCTGAAAAAGCCTGACTTAAGCTAGGCCCAACAAGGGCTCAAGCCCGGCCCAAGGCCCGAACTTTTATTGAGGGTCGGGCTTGGGCTTACCTCGGCTCAAGCCCGGCCCGAGGCCCAAACTTTTACATACAATATATATATGCTAATTATTTTAAAATTATTAATAGTATATAGCTGAGTTGATAAAAATTGTTTTTTACAATAAGTATTGAGTTCAGTCGTAGTGAAATCAATGATTTTTTAAAATAAACAACCCTTAAAATTTAAATATATAATTTTCTATGTTTTTTCAAAACTAGTAAAATTTTGTAGTTCAATTAGTTAAAGCATTAGGTATTACATGATAGGTCCATGGTTCAAAA
>JAOXJP010242634.1:0-22997 GCA_025762735.1 Platanus orientalis | reverse complement strand
ATTTGAATCACTTTTTGGGAGCTACAAAATCTCTCTCTCTCTCTCTCTCTCTCTCTCTCTCTCTCTCTCTCTCTCTCAATTTACTCTCTTAATTTACTGGTTTGTTGCTTCACTGTGTTGTTTTGAGGAACTTAAATAAGGTTATAAAAAACTGTATACTATATATATGAAGCGGATATACCTAGACTCCTAGACATAGTATGCAGAATATTCGACAATATCACAGTGTGCCTTTTTATTTTTTTGGTAAATCAATATCACAGTGTACTGATAATCTTAAACTGATTCGAAAATTTAACCCGAACAAATCAGTATAGATCCATATATGGTCCAGTTATAATCGGATATATCCTAAATCGGAGTAGATCTACTTGAATCCATATTCATCGAATTTGGATAAAAATCTGGTCTATTTGCAGCCCTACGAGCCTAATGGCCTGATTTGTCTTATTGGAACATTACTATTATCACAATATATAATATATAAAATCATTATATAGGTAGTTCAGCTGAACCTAGTGAAGCTCGACTCAAGCTCATTTGGGAACGAGCTTAAATTAAGGCTCAGGTTCAGCTTGTCTGGTTTGGCTCGTTGACAGCCCAAAGAAAGAACATTATGACGATTCCACCAGTCAACACAGTGGGAACAGAACAAATGTTTTGTTCACAAATTATGTGTCACCTTGTGTCCCAAGACACAATGGTGGGGTGTATAGGGTTAAAACAGTAAAGACAGCTCTTTTAAAATTAAAAAAAATAATAATAAAAATTACATGCCAGCTTTTGTGTATGAGGACATGGGAAAAGGTTGGGGGTACGGTGGGGGGAAGGTGGTTGGATGGCTAGGTTCATGCCTTAGGAAGCAGAAGTCCTGAGATCGAAACACACTCCTTTGAGGCCATTTGCCTAGACTTAAAAAAACTAATTTACCCAATGTGTGGGAGAGGCAGGCTAGGGAATCCATGTGCCTTGAGGATTTAGTCAGGTGTTCTAAGAGGTCTGGATACCTCGTTTATCCAAAAAAAAAAAAGGTTCTTGATACACCAAGGACATTTGCCAATGTTATACTTTAAGAAGGAAATGACTTCAAAAGAGTCACCTTAAAAATGATCCGTCTAGTCGCATAGCACGGCCTGTTAAATTTTCAATCTTGGCTGCTTGACACTCTGCAACGATCAGAGAAATCAAATTGTTAGGATGAGCAGTGGCAAAAAATGAGGTGGCCTCGATTATCTCTACAAATAGCACCAAGGCCAGCTTTGTTCTTTATGAGGAAGTTACCCCATTGTAGTAATAAAAAAACAGATCAACGGCTGTTTGTTAGAATTGTTTGATTAGTGCCAATTACTATGCAAAGATCTCGTGTCCGTTTTTTTTTTTCCTTCTTCTGTTGAGCTGAGCTGAGTCTGTACTTTGTTTTCATGTGACGAACCGAGTCAAGCTGAGCATATCCCTATTCTTCCCAAAGCAGATTTCCTACAGCTAAAAAGCGTATTGCAACTCTCTTGCATTAGGCATTGGGCTGATACATTTAAAAACAAAAAAAAATACGGACACTAGGCACAAGATGTAGTGGTTTGCTTTTTTTCCACCACGTTTCATCCAATGCCTGGTGCCAATGGATTGTTGCATGCTTCTTGGCTGTAGGAAATCCACTTTGGATTCTTCCTCATGTGCTTTGTATTCAATTCTTCTTGGGAGTTTATCTCTTGCAGTGATATTTCTAATTTACACAAAGGCTTTGTCTGTTCCATGGGATTTGGCTTGGAAAGAAAATTACTTGAAAAACTACTTTAGAATCTAGTTGGAATCAAAATGGAATGAAAGCATAACTTTGTTTCCAACCACATCTGATGCCTAAAAGGAAGTGAGAGAGGGAAAAAGAAAAAAAGGTAAAGGAAAAAAAAACCCTGTTATTATCAATGATGAACGAATCAAATCTTCGTTGCTTCCATGGCTGAAGCTGTTTTTATCGTTGCAAAATCTATTTCTTTGGATTAGTTTTTTGCTGCACCACCTTCAATAGAATTCCAACCCTAACCCCAAAGCTAAAAACTGCCGGCATGAGAGGTAAGAGACCTTAATTAGAGAGGAAGAGAAAGCTTAAAAATAGAAATTAGGGTTTTAGAGAGAGAGAGAGAGGTAAGAGACCTCATTGAAATTAGGATTTCCGTCGTCGTTGTTGTCAGTACAAGACATCTCGACATCAGCATCCATCTCTTCTTCCTCCGGTATTTCTCCTCTCTACACTTTATACTGGTTTTGCACTTACAGGCAAGAGGAGTTGTCATAGTCGTTTGTTGGTGATGGTCAAAAATGTGGAGGGAAATCGACCGTTACAAACCACTGGAGAACATTGAAGATTTTCTCCTTTGAATGGATAAATTTCGATAATTTTAGTCGAAATAAGAAAATTGACAAAATAACAAGCCAAAAGTCATTCTCGGAATCGCACAAAACCCAAAATGGTTTTGCATGTGGTTTTTCTAATGTATCATAGGAAAACCAAGAAAACCTGAATTCCTAAGAAAATCGTATGCGGTTCCTAGGAAAACCAAGGGTCGAAATACTATCAGACATGGCCAAAAAGATATTAAAAGATGGACCCAATCATATAAAAAGCTGAAAAGTGGAAGCCAAATCACGCACCAGGATATTTTTAATTAGTTTGTCTTACTAGAGAAAAACAAAAGGAGAAGCTTGGACCATTGACCTTTTGCTTTTCTGATTGTTAAAAAATTGAGTCAGTTTTTTGGACCAGATCAACCTAAGCCCACTTTTAGTGACCCTTTTTATAAAGGGTATTTAAGTCATTTTATGAACACCAATTTCAATTATTTACCAAAAGAAGATGAGAGTGTATTCTTTCATAGAACGTTTCTCTGAATTTTCCGTAACAGGCCTACTTGATAATAACAAACCCATAACAGAATGAGGAAGCAAATTTTCTATTAGGGGATTTGACCCCTCGTTTACTTTGAAAAAATCTAAAAAGAAGCATGCAGTATGAGAAAATAAGAAGTTCTCACATGTGTAAATTGATTTCAATCGTGGTGAACAACCCAGACGAGAACAAACTTGACATCGAGGCTTTTCTACACTCGGTATACAAAACGCTAAGGTCAAGGGGCGGCCACATCAGTGTTAGAAATGATTTATACTTGCCCCCAAAAAGTAAAAATCACTTTTGGCGCTGATATTTCCACCCTTTTCACCCTTGGCGGAGCAGGTTAGGGGTCCGCGTATAAAATCCAAGCTGCAAACTTGATATTGGAGGGGAAAAGAGAAAATTATTTTCTGTGATTAAAATTGGTGTGCCAAGTGTATCATAGTGTTTTTGAATTTTGCTTCTTTTTGGGCACTTTCTTTTATTTTATTTGAACACTTTTTTTATACTTTTAACCCTACACATTTCATGTGTTAGTGATGTGATGTGGTCACACCAATTTTAGTCATAGAAAATTTACTATTTGAAACATAAAGCCAATTAAACCATGCTTCTATTTATAGCAACCAAACTGGTCCACGGCGGAAAATCTACGTTCCCGCGAGCATTTTAACAACTTTGACACTATTTACGATTACATAAGGGCCTACCAGGTACCTGCATGAATGTTCACAAGAGAAAGTCAGGACGGAGCAAAATGGCACCGGAATTAACGGAGCAAACATATGGGCCCCTTGCAAAGAAGCAACCCAAAAGGCAAGATTTTTGGATCCGTTCCACCACAACAGTGCATATCACGTGGCTCCGGTTAGTGGGTAAGCCTACATGGTGCATGTTAGCCACCCCTGAAATCTGAAATGATACTTTAACACTAAACGCCACCTTCCAGTATATGATTAGACAATATAAGCACTAGTTTGGTTTCTTAAATCCATAAAATCCCCAAGTAATTTAATGTATTCAATAATACATACAAGGTGGCCAATGCCCTTGGCGTGAGTGGCTGTAGCATGACCCTTTCTGGAGAGAGCGCTGAGATCGAATCCCCTCGATACCATTCCACAATTATATAATGTTGACTGCCTCTGTGGATCCTACTCCACGAAACGGCTATCCATGGATCTAAGTAAACCTACTGAAAAAAGAAAGCAAGGCGAGTTTTTTGGAATGGCCTAATGGACTGTTAAAGAACATAGAGGAGGTAGGATTATTAATTGATCAGATCTAGTAGAGATTGTACATGGATGGTAGTTGGAGTCAGTGGCTCCTAGGATTCCTTCATCTAGGATCCTTGTGCGGAGGATCAAGTTGGTGAATGATGGAGGGTTTGATCATCAAAGATGTGAGCATTATTGATGAGGGTGAATCAAGCCCGAGACAATCAGCCGAGCAACCCGTCCAGGTTAAACTGGTTGTGTTCCCGAACCAAACACCAAGCCACTAGTAGGATCCCATAAGCATCAAATCAACTATGGTCCGTCCGAGCACCAAGGGTGGAGGTCGACAAACCGACCGACCATTTGACGACCACAGAAATGCCAAGTGGCAGACCGAGAGTCAGATAACCGACCGAACGTTCTGAAACTCTAAATGACCACCCGGGAGAAGACAACCATCGGATAGGCTCAACTTAATCGACCATTACTAGGACTAAAGGAGCGACACAGAGATCCAGCCAATGCCAGGCCGCCAAGTGTATTTTAAACTTCCTAACAAATTCAGAATATTCTTGACAGATAAGACATGCAACCTCCTAAACGCCTAAAACTCAAGTATAAAAGGAAAAAACACCCAAGGAAAAAGACATACAAAAAAACCACTGACTTGATTGTCAGAGTGGTAGGGCTAGCGCCACACCAATGCTCCTCACGAATTCTTTGTAAGTAGCGAGTTTGCCTAGGAGCCCCCGAAGGAGGACGACCAGGTGATGATCTTGGTGAACTAAACCCAACTATCATTAGTTCGCGCAATCTATGGGAAATCGCAAAGCATTTTTGGTAAGACAAAGGTCGCATGGTCGAAGCACAATCTAAGGTGATGGAGGCTCGTTGGAACGCTTCGTCGACAAACAACCAAGGCAACCAAGGAAGAAGGGAAGCCAAGGCCACTAAGATCGTTGTTTTGAAGCAGTAGATACAAAACCTCAATCAGAGTATAGAACGGATCACACAATAAAACTAAGAGCTGAATTGAAAGCTCATGAGATGATGAACGAGAAAAGCAAGTAGACAACCATAAGGCTACCCACTCGGAGCATGAAGGGGAACGAGACGATGAACAAGAAAAACAAGTGGACAACCATGACTTTAGTGCTTTGACGTCCTTTCAAACCAATGGAGTAGAGAAAGGATCAGAATCGAGCATGAACAAAGGAGGCAGGAGAGGCAAAGCTAGTTGGACATCATGATAGAAACTATTAAGGAAAAAGTTCCCTTCATAGTTGAGGCTCTGATATAGAGGACCAATCATTATGGCCTGCCCCCTCCTCAAGAAATTCAAAATCCCCCAGATGGAGGCCTTCGACGGGAACCGAGACCACTTCGATCATCTCAAGACATACAAGACCTTGATGCTCCTACAAAACTACTTGGACAGAATCATGTGTAGAGATTTTTCGGCTACTCTAAAGGGGTCGGCACATAAGTGGTTTTGTAACCTATCACCAGGAAGCATCGATTCCTTCTTAGAGTTGAGTCAGTCGTTCGCCAATCATTCCATCAAGGGGAGATGTCATTGAAAGCATGCCACCTACTTACACAACGTCAAATAGTTGAAAGGAGAGTCGTTGAGAGACTATGTCTCTAGGTTCAACCAAGAGGTGTTACAGGTAGACGACGCCGACGAAAAGGTGGTATTGATAGCCTTTATGAGAGGATTGTTATCCACCAAATTCCTATTCTACCTCTCTAAGTCACCCCTAGGAGTATAGCCAAGTTGATGTGTCATGCCCAAAAACACATGAATGATGAAGACACCATGGCCACTAGATGAGACAGAGGGGCCAACCACAAAGAGCAACAAAAAAGAAAGGGAAGTACAACCTAGAATTACAAGACAATATTCAAGAGCTAGAGTCATACCCAATCGGGAGGTCAAACAGAGGGAAAGCGGGATGCTAGCCCGATGTACTCGTGCCTACACTCCCCTCAACTCACCCCTCGAGTAGGTGCTAATGTAAGTGCACGATGACCCATCTTTGAAGTGGCCTGAGAAACTTAAAACTCCTCTAGAAAAAAGATCACAAAGGAAATATTGTCAATTTCACCGAGATTATAGCTATAAGACGAAAGATTTTTTTTAACCTAAATGAACAGATAAAGGTACTCATCCAACAAGGCAAATTGAGGCGATTTGTAGTTGGTTCCCATAATCCCATTTGAAGGCAGGCGAGGGGCCCTCGGACAACAAAAGCCCCGAGTCAAAGGTTCTTATGGAGATAAAAGTCATTGCAGGAGGACCACTTATAGGAGGAGAATCGAATTCAGCTCAGAAAGCCCACTCACGAAAAGTAAGAGGACTACGGGAAGGAGAAATCTATTCAATCGATAAACCACAAAAAGTCCCCAGGTCGATTAATAGGATATCACGTTCACCAAAGTAAATTCTCATAGAGTGCAGCACCCACACAATGATGCCTTAGTGGTCACACTGATTATTGCTAACCATCAGACTTTGAGAGTTCTCATAGACAATGGAAGCTCGACAGACATTCTATATTTGTCCTTCTTTGAACAAATGGGAGTTAGAAAAGATAAACTCCGACCAACCACTGCACCGTTGGTCGGCTTCACAGGAGACAAGCTATACTCCACAGGGATAGTCACACTCCTTGTAACAACCGAGGTTAGCCCCCGACAGGTTACCAAGGTGGTCGACTTCCTGGTCGTGGATTGCCCTTCTGTGTATAATGCCATTATAGGGAGACCGACATTAAACCAAATGAAGGCTGTTACTTCCACCTACCATCTGCTGATGTGATTTTCGATCGAGGAGGGCCTTGGAGAAGTCAAGGGTGACCGGATGACCGCTCGCAAACGTTATGTCGCCTCCTTACGTATCTGAGGATTAAAAAAAACTTTCACCATCGATGACCGAGAAGGAAGAGAAGACACTCGACCAGAACATATAGGACTCATAGAAGACTTGGAAGAATTATGCATCGATCCTGACCAACCAACTGAGTCATCCGAGTTGGGCAGAAGCTCCCAGAAGGATTGAAGATGCGTTTACAGAAACTACTCACCACATATAGAGGCGCCTTCGAGTGGGCTCATGCTAACATGCCCGGAATAGACCGAAGGGTTATCACCCACTAGTTGAGTGTCGATCCTTTCCTGAAGCCGATCAAGTAGAAGAATATGACATTCATTGCTGATAAAAATCAAGCCATTGCAGAAAAAGTAAACAAACTATTCAGGGTGGGGTTCATACAAGAAGTTTCCTACCCCAACTAGATAGCTAATGTGGTCTTGGTCAAGAAGAGTAATGAAAAGTGAAGAATGTGTGTAGATTTTACAGACCTCAATAAAGCCTGCCCTAAGGATAGATTCCTGCTTCCGAGGATAAACTCACTAGTCGACTTTACTTCAGAACATGTGTTACTCAGCTTTATGGATGCATTCTCTAGGTACAACCAAATCTGAATGGAGGAAGGAGACCAAGAAAAAATGTTGTTCATAACTGACAGAGGGACCTACTGTTATAAGGTCATGCTGTTCGGACTGAAAAACACAAGGGCTACCTACTAGAGGCTAGTAAACCAAGTCTTCGAAGCTCAAATTGGGAGGAACGTGGAGGTTTATGTAGACGACATGCTAGTGAAGAGCCTGAGAGTCAAGGAGCACTTAGAAGACTTAGAAGAGACCCTCAGCACACTGAGAAGGTATCAAATGAAGCTTAATTCAACAAAGTGAGCGTTCACAATGTCAAATGGAAAATTTCTAGGCTTCATAGTCTCTCACAGAGGAATAGAAGTCAACCCCGAAAAACTCAAAGCTATATTGGACATGAAACCACCACACACGATTAAAGAAGTGAAGCGGCTAGTTGGACGAGTCGCGGTTCTTAACCGATTCATTTCAAGATCCACATATAAGTGTTTCCCTTTTTTTTGCATCTTCAAAAAAGTTTGAATGGATTAAAGAATCCGACTAAGTGTTCCAAGATCTGAAAGAGCATCTGGCGAACCTACCTCGCCTCACCCAAACCGTCCAAGGAGAAGATTTATATATGTACTTGGCAGTGTCTGAGGTGGCCATGAGCTTCGTTTTAGGCTGAGACCAAGCTCGCATCCAAACACTAGTATACTACATCAGCAGAGCCCTCCACGGTGTTGAGTTGAGATATCCCTGCATGGAGAAGCTAGCCTACGCGTTGGTGTTCATGGCAAGAAGGTTGAAACCTTACGTCCAGGACCATACTATAATGGTGCTAACCGACTGACCATTAAGGGCAGTGTTATAGAATTCGAAGGTCTTGGGACGTATGGTTATGTGGGCAGTAGAGCTTAGAGAATTCAACATTTAGTACAGGCCAAGGATTGCGATAAAGGGACAGGTGTTGGCAGATTTCCTAGCAGAGTTAACCTTGCTGAAATAGGATGAGGGGCCCTACCCGAGGCAAGCTGGACCCTACATGTAGACGGGTCTTCAACTAACTAGGCCAGTTGCGTAGGCCTACTGTTAACCACTCCAGAGGGAATCAAGATCAAACATGCAATCTGCCTCAGCAATGAAGCGGAGTATGAAGCCTTGATGGCCGTATGAATGCCACGAGAGAAGCTGGAGCTCGTTGCATTACTGTATACACCGATTCCAAACTCGTAGAGGGACAAGTGATGGGCGAGTACGAAGCTAAGGAGGACCGGATGCAAGAGTACCTGGCTAAGGTAAAGGACCTGGTGTCCCAGTTTGGTAAGTTCAAAATCCAGCATATCCCTAGAGTCCAAAATGAGCATGTTGATCAACTCGCCTAATTGGCTTCAGATGACAGATATGCTATGGGAAGCCCATTGCCGGTGGGACATATTACTAAACCAAACACTCAAACAATCAAGAAAGTTCTGGAAAATGAGGAAGAGAGAAATTGGATGACCCCGATCACACATTTTCTTAGAATAGAAGAACTCCCACCAAATAAAGCAAAGGCCAAAAGAATCAAGTTCCGAGCCAACTGATACACCTCAATCAATGACACCCTCTACAAGCAGAGTTTCACCATGCTTTACTTGAGGTGCACATCACCCCAAGAGGTAAACTACACTATGAGGGAGGTCCATGAGGGAATATGTGGAAACCACTCAGGAAGCCAATCACTGGTGCACAAGCTTGTTAGAGCAGGATATTATTGGCTGACCATGTAAGCAGACTCGACGAATTATGTGCGGAGGTGTGATAGGTGCCAGCGATTTGTAAATGTCCCACGATAGCTAGTCGAGGAACTCGTGCCCATGACCAGGCCTTGGCCCTTCACCCAATGGGAGATAGACATCGTTGGCCCCCTTCCCTTGGCAAAGAGGCAAAAGAAGTTTCTTGTTGTGACCATTGACTATTTCACCAAGCGGCTAGATGCAGTGGCGTTGGCAACCATTACCAAGGAAAGCATACAAGACTTTGTTTGGGAATCAGTAGTGTGTTGCTTTGGCATACCACAAGTGATAATCACAGACAATAGGAAATAATTTGACAACCAACACTTCTGAGAGTTCTGCTCCAAGCTCGGTATCAAGAACCACTTCTCCTCCCCGGCACACCCACAAGCCAATGATCAGATAGAGATAACTAATAGGACGATACTAAAGATAATCAAGACCAGGCTTGAAGCGTCCAAGGGACTATGGCCAGAGGAATTACCATGGGTCTTGTAGGCATACAGGACCACCCCACGAAGTCCCACTAAAGAAACGCCCTTTGCTCTAGCCTTCGAAAGTGAGGTGGTCATACCCGTGGAAGTTGGCTTGACGAGCCTTAGAACCCAACAGTCGAGCCGACAGAAAAGGAGCTATGGCTGAACTTGGATCTTCTAGAAGAGACAATAACCAACTCCTCCCTCAGAGTAGTAGCCTACCAACAGAAAATGGTGAGACACTATAATGAGAAGGTACAATGAAGGGAATTCAATGATAGATAATTGGTTCTGCGTAGAGTGACCCTAGCAACTCGACTCCCAAATGATGGAAAATTGGGACCCAACTGGGAAGGGCCATACTGAGTAATCAGATCCCCCTAAGCGGGAAACTACTATCTGGAAACCTTGGAGGGAAAGCCTCTGCCTCGGCCATGGAATGTTGAACACCTAAAAAGGTATTACCAGTGAGTGTAATTTTAATTCTAATAATAAAATCCTTGCATTTGTTGATGTGCAATACAAATGATCTACAATGAATCCTGACCCGAGTCGGAATGACGAATTAACCATGAAAATGGCTTAAGTTAAAAAAATGACCCTCGGTCTACAAACAATCTACAACGAATCTCGAGCCAAGTCGGAAGGATAGATTAACCATGAAAATGGCTTAAATCCAGAAAAATGACCCTCAATCTACAAACGACCTACAATGAATCTTGAGCCAAGTCGGAAGGACGGATTAACCATGAAAATGGCTTATGTCTGGAAAAATAACCCTCAATCTACAAATGATCTACAACGAATCCCGAGCCGAGTCAAAAGGATGGATTAACCTCGGTCTACAAACTATCTACAACGAATCTCAAGCCAAATTAAAAGGATAAATTAACTATAAAAATGGCTTAAGTATGGAAAAATGACTTATAACAAATCCCGAGCCAAGTTGGAAGGACGGATTAACCATGCAAATGGCTTAAGTCTAAAAAAATGACCCTCGGTCTACAAATGCTCTACAACGAATCCCAAGTGTCAGGGGAATAGACTATCCATTAAAATTGCTAAGTCTAGAAAATGACAATCACTAAAGAAATGTTCTACAAACATTCTATAAGGGGCCAACTAACTAGTTATGAATGAACAGTAAGCATATTAAGTAAAGAAAGGTGCTAACTAAAGAAAGTATCTTTTATTAATAATGCGAACCGCCCACGACCTACAAAAAAATAACAAAGGGGGGGGGGCTCCATCCCTCAGCCCATACAAAAATGATAGCAAAAAGCAAGACTTCAAAGTGGTGTCGTCCATCTCCTCGGCATCGGCCTTGGCCTCCTTCTCCTTCTCCCCCTCTCCTACAGCCTTAACCGTTGGTACAATCAAGCCCATCTCATCAGTTGCTTGTAACATGGATAGATCCAGTGAAGGGTATTCCCTAAGGATCTGGTGTCACATGGTCTCGAATCCACTAATGTAGAACTCTGAGGTGGCGTCTTTAAAAGCCTTAGATTTCTAGAAGGCGGCAATCGTGGCCTCTGCAACCTTCTCCTTCTCAATGACCACGGATGAATTCAAGTCATCAAGGGACCTTCGCAAGGACAACCGATCTCTATTGGCCTTGGCAAGCTTTTTCTAGAGCTCGGTTATGAGGGCGTCTGATCCGAGCTAGCGGTTGGACATGGACACAACCGTCGCCAAGACCTGCAAAAAAATGGATAGGTCAGGAGTTCAAAAAAAGAGAGAAGCAAAAACGATAAAGAAAGGGAAAGTGAGAAGAAAAGGGGTAGGGATATATACATTTCCTAGGTCGAAGAGAGTGCTCTTCACCAAAGATGTCGAGGGAATGTATTGGAAGCTCTCTAAGTCCTTGTTAGAAAGGACCAAGCTGAGGTAGCCGATGAAGTTGTCGGCATCATGATGCAGGGAAGGAAGAGCCGTCTCCTTGCCTCTATCAACATGCCCCCCAGGCACATATTGGGGAAGGTCGGCGATGCAATCATCAAATTCTAGGAGGGACTCGAGCCCAACCTCTAGATATATAAAACACGCATATGTTAGAAGGAAAAAAGAGAACAGTATATATATATATATAAACAATGATAGCAAACAACATAACTTGTCTACTAGATGACACTCTGGAGACGCTCAGTTGGATGAGGTTCAAAGCTAAATAAGTACGATGATAAAGACTCGAGATTCACCAAAAGTGAGAAATCCTGGATAGGATGGGCAAAAATGCGGTCCAAGTGGGAATGGGCAACCTCAGACAATGGAGACTCAGCCAAAACTATAAAAGGAGACAAAACCAAAGGTTTGTTCGACCGAGACTAGAAAAAAGATAAAGACTAAAGCAACAAAAATCACCTACTCGACGGGCTCTCCCAAATCTTAGGGACGCTGAAAGCCCAATTGGGTGGCTTTTCCAAGGAGAAAGACTCCCATCCGCTTCTAGAAACAAAACAAAATCTTTTCTTCCAACCCCAGTTGGAAGATGAAAAACCGATAATCAGAGTCCGGTCAAGTGTTCGGGCAATGAAATACCCCCAACCCGAATGGAGTTTCATCACCTTATAGCAATACAAGAACTCGAGAATGGTCAAATGATCTTGACCGCCACTACAAGCAGGCCACAGGACCATGCAGGCAATTAGAATCCTCCACCCATTTGGCATAAGTTGCCCAGGGATGAGAAGAAGATGGGATAGAAGCTAACAAAAAAATAAAGGAACTAGGAAATAAAGCCTTGCCTCTAGTGCCTGATCATAAATGGAGGCCTCACCGGGACTGTTGACGTAGGCCCACTTATCCGAGTTGGGGACCCTCAACCTGACTTGAGGAGGAATTTAAAAAGTGTCACGAAGGTCCTTACGCCTATCATTGGATACAGTAGAGGCAATCCCATCGGTAGCATAAGAGATACTAGAAAAACGAGACCACTGACATGGCTCTGAAGACTGAGCTGACTAAGGAGGATCCACCTGGACAAGGCTTGGGTTCATAGCCATTACGGAGTCAAAAGACTCAAAGTCGGTACTCATGCGATCAAGGGCGTAGACAATGTCCACCGAGGGCCCAAGGACCCTCTGAATTCTCTAATGACCTGGTCGAGAAAAGAAAAATCAAACGAAATGACACTAAGGTTTGGGGGACACTGATGAACATTAAGGAAAAACAAAGGCAGACGAGGTGAAAACCTAAAGGAGCCTCAGTGGGATCCAGAGCTTGTTAGTCAGAAGGAGAACACAAACACCGAATACGAACGTAAAAATGAGTAAAAAGAAAGGAGGTACCTCCAAAAAATTGAAGCTTCAATGCTACCGTAAACACGAAAAGAGGAACTAAAATTTGAATTCGCATGGCAAAATTGACAAATTGCGAATTGGGGAAAACCCAACAGTACTTATAGATAACACCCATCATACTGCAATCGTCAGATCACCAGGGATGACCCTCATCATTGAATGAGCACATTGATTGAGGAAAAATAGTTATAACGTGACAAGTTATATAAATGAATTAATGACAACACAAGGCTCAATGAAACTGAAACCAACACAATAGCACGCCTATCATCACGAGCAATTTTTTGAATTCCCAATGCTCGAGTGGACTGACAGGCTAGGGAATGGGGGACAGATAATGAGGCTGAATCTAGCATGAGACAATCGACCGAGGGACCTATCCAGGTTAAACCGGTTGCGGTCCCGAACTAAACACCAAGATGCCAGTAGGATCCCATAAGCATCAAACCAACTACGGTCCATCCGAGCGCCAAGGGTGGAGCTCGACAAATCGACCGTTTGACAACTAGGGAAATACCAAGTGGTAGACCGAGAGTCAGATAACCGACCAAGCATTCTAAAACTCTAAATGACCACTTGAGAGAAGACGACCATTGGATAGGCACGACTAAACCGACTGTTACCAGGACTAAAGGTAGTTATAGATAAGGAGAGACACAGAGATCCGGTCAATGCCGAGCGACAAATTCAGAATATTCCTGATAGATAAGACAAAAAACCTCCTAACCGCTATCCAAGGAAAAAGATATACAAAAAAAACCACTGACTTGATCGTCAAAGTGGCGAGGACAATGCCACACCAGTGCTCCTCGAGAATTTTTTGCAAGTAGCGAGTTCGCCTAGGAGCACTCGGAGGAGGACGACCAGGCGACCATCTTGGTGAACCAAACCCAGGTATCATCAATTATTAATGAATGACTTTGACTAATAGGTACATAAACTTTGGGACAACTAGGGGTGGCAATGGATATAGTTGGGTTCACACCAGACTAGGTTAGAAAATGCCCAATCTGAACCAGATGGGACCTTAAACTAGGTGGCATGAATTGTAGTTAGATATTTGGTCACATGGAGCTTGAATCTTAAATTTGACATTTTTTTTTGGATTGGACTTGGGTTTTTAATGATGGAATTAAATCAAGTTACCTAGTTAGGAGTTTATTAGTTAGTTTAACTAAAGTCAAAGTTAAGAGTTTGTTAGAAGATAGGTTTCCTTTTTTCTTGTTTTTCTTGATTTCTTGGTTGTTAGTTTTTATATATGAAGAAGGTGGAAACGTATGGTATGATATAGAAAGGAAAATTTAGTAAAATAAAGTTTATTTTGGGTTTCAGAAATAGCCATAATCTTTTTCTTAGCTTTAATTATCTTTTACTTGTTCTTCTCGAAACTAGCCCTAAAAGTTTTAGGGGTTAGTATCTATTGATCTATTTCAAGATTTGGGTTCCTACAAATGGTATTAGAGCATGATCAATTTAGGATTGATGATGACAAATAATGCTACTATTCAATCGCAATTCCCATGGTTCGATGGGAAGAGTTTTGGGTACTGAAGAATCCATATGCAACTTCTGTTTAAATATCGAGAGATTTGGGATGTTGTAGATTAAGGTTTTAAGTCAACAGATCAAGAGAATCTCACACAAGCACAAAAGGATGTGTTGAATAAACCATGGAAGAATATTGGAAAGCTTGTCTATATATTTTTCAAACATTGGATGTGCCGATTATTGAAAAGGTTACATATTCAATTAGGGAAAAATAGTCTTGGGAAATCTTGATGAATTCCTACAAAGGAGTGAAATAAAATATATATAAAAAGGGTAAGGTTGTAAACCTTGTGAAGGTAAATTGAGCTTCTTCAAATGAAAAAGTCAGAAATTGTCTCCTATTATTTTAATCGAGTGTTGGATCTTGTAAATCAAATAAGAGCTAATTGTGAGAATATGAAAGATTTCTAGATTATAGAGAAAATCCTTTGGACGCTGACAACACGATTCGAGTATGTAGTGATAACTATTTAAGAATTGAAAGATCTTTCTACCATGATAGTTGACAAGTTAATGGGTTCACTTCAAGACCATGAGTAGAGGATGATAGAAAAGTCTGAAACTACAATTGAAGAAAAAAAACTCCAGACACAGTTTGTATTGGAGAAAGACGAAAGAGGACATTAAGAAGAAGGCAGTGAGAATAAGAAAGGATGACATTTTAGATACAGGGGGAAATGAATTCCAAATTCTAAAAGATGGAAATACAAAGGTACTGATTCAAATAAGAAGTAGGATTAATCCCAAATTCAGTGTTTTAATTGTAAAAAATATAGTCACTATAAATCCGAATTAAGAATTAAAAAATATTTTAATAGAGAATTACATGCTAATGTTGTACAAATTAATTATGACAATTCAAAAACATTATTATTAGCATGCAAAGTTTCAAAAGAAAACCAGAAGAATGTGTGGTTTTTGGATACGGGTTGTAATAATCATATGTGTGGAAAATAATGATATATTTTCTAATTTAGATAAGACAGTGCAATCAGATGTGAAACTTGGGAATGATACAAAAATTCCCGTGATGGGAAAAGAAAATTTTTCATCAAGTTGAAGGATGGATCTCACAATTATATTTCATATGTATATGTTCCTTACATTCACCAAAATCTTTTGAACATGGGGAAGCTTTCTGAAAGACGTAATGATATTCATATCAACAAGGGTGTTTGCACTATCAGTGACACACAAAAATGACTAATAGCAAAGGTAAATATGACTTTAAATGATTTATTTTCTTTAATTGTTAAATATGAAAATTTACCTTGCTTTAGTTTTATGATGAATGTAATGATTAGTTGTGACACATGTGGTTTATGCACGTGAATTTTGGTAGTTTGAAATTGTTTGCTAGAAAGATCATACTTATGGTTACCACATATATATATTTTTTACAATAAAACATGTGAAGCTTGTATTTCGGGAAGACAGCCCCAATATAATTTTTTTGTTGAAAAATCATAAAGAGTTACAAAGCCATTGGAATTGGTCCACTCAAATTTATATGAACCGTTGAAAGTCGTTTCAAATGGAGAGAGCACATATTTAATGACTTTTATTGATGGTTTTAGTAGAAAATCGTGGATTTAGTTTTTGAAGTGTAAATCAGATGCATGTGATGCTTTTAAGAATTTCATGGCTTTTGTGAAAAACAAAGTAGTTTTAAATTAAAATTTTGATAAATGATAGGGGTGCTGAATACTTGACTTGTAATGATTTTCTCAAGAAAAATAGAATTAAACATCAATTGACAACAAGATATATCCCACAACAAAATGGAGTAGCTAAAAGAAGAAAAAAAAATAGAATGATTATGGATATGATTAGATGCATGCTGGAATCCAAGAATTTGTCAAAATTGTCTTGGACAAAAGTCATTTCATGTGCAGTCTGTATTAAATAGTTGTCCAACTAAAAGTGTCATTCCCCAAACCTAGACCTCTTTGGGGTCCTAGGTCTAAAGTGTGACATTCAATCCCTTACTTCATTTCCTTCATACCTTTATTTTTACTTTTATTACTTATATCATTTGGTTATTTCTCAAATCCTTTTACTAATGGTTATTAAACATAGTGGAAAAACATTCACTTATTTCTTAACATCAAATTCCAATCTTTATCCATCACCATAGGGAGTGAAACCTCCACTAAGAACCATCATCAAATACAATTTTTTACAATCCAAACTTTCACAAGTAATATAGTCTCAATTGACATATGTTCATATTATAAGACAAATCAATTCTAGCTAAAATATTGAGATCTTAAGCTCTTCTTCTACCAACTCTATCATGGATTTACAAATGTAGACGCCTACTAAGCCTCAATCTGAAAAATGTTGTCAAAGATGGGTGAGCTTGACGGGCTCATGAGTGAGACAAAGCATACAACAAAATAGGGTCAACCAAATACGACTACATTTTATAAAAATCAACCTAATATAAAAAGTTGCACATGCATTTTTAAGATCTATACACAAATCTTTTCGAACATGCATATAGTATTGATCATGATGCAATAGCAAAGTTTATGCAAATAACCTTTTAAAACAAAGCTTATATAACTCTTCCTTCAAAACAAAATCTCAAGGATGCATAGTTATGCAGGAAGACATTCGAAAATCTGAACTTTCTTTCACACACACACACACACACACACATAGAGAGAGAGAGAGAGGATCTCCAAGCCACAAAGGGTTAACCCAAAAAGACGTCTTTGAGTCAAGAAGGCCAATCCACAAAGGGGTCTTTAAGTCATGAGGGCCAACCCACAAGGGGTCTCTAAGCTAAGAAGGCCAACCCACTAAAGAGTCTCTAAGCCAAGAAGGCCAACCCATAAAGGGGTCTCCAATTCTCACATATCGCCCTATAAGAGGTCACCATCGTATTATACCCCAATGGCGAGGCCTCATCATATATCACATAAATATGATTAGAATTCAAATATATATCTATATACAAATAATTTAAGTCTCATCAATTACAACAATAAATCCGATCGAAGCTTTCAAACATATGCTTGTTCAAACTTTATTTACATGTTAAATCTCACAATTCAAAGTCAATCAGAATATGAATTCTAGACACATTTCCAATTTTCATACAAATACGAAATGAAGTCAAATGACACAATACTTCAAATCTCATGTAAGGATTTATAGAAAGTAATTTGTAAAGCTTCTTGAGAAATACACAGGTGAATCTATGTTCGGCAACCAAAAATCCTCCAAATAGGCATAAATCACAAATTAAAATGGAGACTCTAAGATCCTAACGTGGAAACATAGAATCATTTGTAAATCATAAGGTTAAGTAAAGATCTATAACATTCTAGTAAGGAAGCCTCATAATCAATTACAATACATGAATTTCTAAGATCTTAACAGTAAAAGCGGGTGTAAATCTTGTATAAATACTTATAATTACTATTTATTCTTGGATCTCCAAGTTCTTGCAAAATCCCCTTTCCTTTGTGGATTTTCTTCCAGGAATCCACCAACAACTCTTTCTCTGCATATTAATGGTGTAGAACACCAAAAACAATGAAATCTCATGAAAATGTAGAAGAAAACTTCAAATTTCAAAACTTAGTAAAATCTCTCATGGTATGGATTTTCGTAGCTTATTTTTGCCAAATTAGGGTTTTATTTTCCATTTCTCCCAAAACTCTTCATTTTCTCTTTTTTTCTCATTTCTTATGTTTAAAGTCTAAAAAGGGAAATCATAAGATCTTATTTTCTCACAAGGGAGTCCCACGCAACTTTAGAAGTAAACTCATGTGTTAACCAAAAAATCTTGAATTTTTAAGAACTTTTTCACATTTTTCGCAAATCTTGACTAGTCGAGAATGTAACACCTGCATTACACCTTAAAGGTAAAAAAATAGTTTTACATAGATAAGGGTAAAATTATCATTTCACATGTTTTAGACAGACCTAGACATGGTTTAGAATGAGTTGGAGGGTCATTGGACCACTTGGGTTACACCCTGCAGACCTAAGGTGAAGAAAACCAGGAATTCAATAAAATTCAGATAAGACCTATCACAACCATGACCAGTCACAGATCTTGTGACCAATCACGAAACTCCCAAGTGGTGTGACCAATCACATACAAGAGGCACAACTCTTAGGTGTCACTTAGACCTACACATGATCGATCACACTCAGCTTGTGACTCATATTGTGACCTGAGTCGCGAAAATTTTTATATGTCTGAAATGATGTAGCAATCTCCCATTTAAGCCCCACCCATGTGGGATCTCAATTTGGACAAGTTAAAATACATTTAATACTTTATTTAGGTCATTTAGGGTGATTATAACAAAGAGGGAAAAGGTTAGAGAGCATTGGGAGAGAAAAATGAGAGTTTTTTTTCCCAATTTGGTAAGTTGCACTCCCAACTCTAAAAAAAATTGCTAGAATAACTTGTTTTCTTCCTAGATCTTCATGTTTTATCTAATTTATGCTAAATCTATACCATTTTACAAAGGATAGAGACAAATAGAATGAGGTTATAGAGGAGTTTAGAGCTTGAACAAAGAATAAGACTAAGACTGTGAGTGTTCATACATGATGTGCTACTCCCTTATTCTCCTACTATTTTCTTCTTGATTAATCATCAATTTGGATGGTATTTTGGTTTCTCTATCACTTGATTGTTAAATTTTTTAAGTTTGGCAAGTTTACATCACCTGATCTATGAGTTGGTGGTGTGTTTTCTTACATGATGTGCTACTCTGATTTCTTGTCCTTCTATTCATTTGAAATATTTAGTTTGGATGAGATATTAATTTCTCTTCATTTTGTTTGTCTTGTTTTTGAAGTTTAGTGAATTTCTTTCATCCAAACACTAAATCCATGGAGGATTAGTGAGTTCTTGTGGTGATTGTCCTACTCCAATTTTCTATATTTTCCTTCATTTTTTGTTGTCATTTTGAATGAGATTACAATTTTTCATCACTTCTTGTTAGGGTTATGTGAGGTTGATGGTTTTACATATTCTATAGAAATTTTCCTTCCATTATACCTTGGTAGGAACTTGGGTTTACATGAAATTTTGAATTCTATATGTATATTGCTAGATTTACTCCATTTTATACAAGTATTTGATAAGATTTACTCATTCTCTTGTACTACCATCATGGATTTATTGGAATCCTAAGTTTTACTCTATGTTTGAATGCAATAAGATTAAATTCTTGTGAGATTCGAAGGGAAAAATGATATTTAATCTATATGCTTGATATTTTCTTGATTTTCCTATACTTGAGATTTCTATTCATATCATTGTTGATAGTTGGTAGTCTCTTCTAAATTTAATTGACTCCAAGCATTGTTGCTTATTCTATTTCATATGCTAGTTGGTCATTGATGCTATTATTTTGCTTTCCACTTGATTATATCAACTTAGACTTAATCTGATGAACTCCATATTAGCATCATTACATTTACATATCTTGTTTGTAACTTTTATATTATGATTGGTTTTGGAAAGTTATAAAAGGAATTCAGAGCATTTGGTTTTAGTATGGGTATGAGCTATTATTTTTCATTTGGTTTTAAGTATGGGTTTTACATGGTCTTACTTATGAATTATTTTACTACATGGACATCTCTTACACTATATCCTTATGTAGTTACATACTACTCTATATATGCATGGATTTATAGTACCGTTTGTATTCAAGGTTTTGATTTTAACCCAATCACCTAGATTCATTAATAGGTGAAGACGACACTAGTTTCCCACCAACCCTTGATGCTCTGGGGGATTTTTACTGGCTAACCCTTGATGTCATGGGAGATTTTTCAAGGCTAACCCATGATGCCCTGAGGGATGTTTTGCGAGCAAACCCTTGACGACTTGGGGGATTTTTGCGGGCTATATTGGTTTGATAACCATTTCAAGTACCCAATTACCAGATCACATTAATAGGTGAAGACAACACTAGTTGCCCACCATCCTGTATGAGATTTTAGTTTTGTTGAAAGCCCTACACGGGTTATATGATTTCAGTTTTGCAAGAGACCCTATACGGATAATATGATTTCAAATTTGTTAAAGGTCCTATGTGGGCTAATTCGTTTGATCTGATACAAGGTGTTTTGACGAGGTTTAGTTCGAAAACCCCATACGGGTTGATTTAATCCAAAGTGTATTTTGTTAGAAACTCTTCATGGGTTATGTGAGTTTGAAAGCTACATTGACTCCTATGGGCATGCATCTGGTTTTGATATCTATTAGCTAAGGTAACTTACTTAAGCGGTGCTAAGGCCTACTTATGTATAAGTATTTTGTAATAAACATTTGCATTATATGTTGCACTTTCCCTATGAACTACACTTTACCTATCTTAGTTATGAACTTATGTTTGATTTGGATTTGATACTTCTGACGCCTTTGCTAAAATTTGATCATTATTATAACTAGTTTGATTTATATTTATTACGCACATTCCAATTTGGTATTGAGTCATACTCGTGTATATTCAATTTATTCCATGGAACATTATGTATGTTCTCTCATAGGATTTATAGCTTATCCATGTTTTTAACACCATTTCAGATGGCCCTCCATAAAACGCACTACATTGTTGGTCCGGTCCATGTGATGGCTCACAAAGATGAGAAGATCACTTCTTTTATTTCTTTCAGTCAATTTTATTTCCAACACACTTTTATGTATGATACATGGATTATTAATATAGGATTTTATGTAGTTATTTGGTATTATTCTAGTTGGATGAAATGGATATATTATAGGCTAGTTGGATGGCCTATTTATGATATTGTTTAGACTGGAGATTTGTGTTAATTCGCTATGGATGTTGGAGATTATTAGTTACTTTCCGTTGCGTAGTTTAGAATGCATGATATATTCCATTGCACTTGTTGATAATGAATGTTATGTTATAGCTATGTTTCCACTGCGATGTTTTAGTAATTGGATTAAAAAATTAATATATCTATATATGCTATAAATTAGGTAAGTTAAGTAAGGAGTCCTGCCAGGAAAGAGCAAGAAATGTCACACTTCGAGATCCGTGATGCTGCTCACGTGTATTTCCTCATCTATTATTCTAATTTTCATGTGTGGGTTTCAGGGTGTGATAGAGAATTTCTCTAACTGGCAAAGCAAAGGCTAATTTTCTTCTCTGTAATGCACCAGGATTACTTGACTGGTCAAGAATTTCCTGATTGGTCGAAAGTCTTGACCAATCAGGAAATTTCCAGATTGGTCCAAAATGTCAATCTTCCAAATTTTCTAAGTTTTTGAGATTTATTCTAACCCATTCGGTTATCTTCTTTCTTGGTTCATTCTCATGACACATAACCCTAAGGGTACATTTGGATTCGAGGAATTGGAATTGGCCTTGGAATTCCAATTCTATAGAATTGAAATCCATAGATTTAGAATTCTACAATTTGGATGCATAAATGTATGAATGGAATTGTAATTCAAAATCTCATTTCCACTATTTGGATTGTGTATTCAAAAATCTCAAATCAACTCCATTTTATTCGCTCTATACCTGATAGGTGGCATTGAGATTCTATAGCCCATCACCAAGGACTCCCAAGTCTTGCAAGTTGGGTACCAAAGCTTTGCATTCACCATTCTCGGGCTTCTATATGGCCTTCAATTCCCCGATAATCACTGCAAAGATGTTATGTTAACTCTTGCGAGATTTTAATGTAGTTTACCCACTATGAAGATCACTCGAGGAGAGAAACTAGATATATTTTTTAACTCTTTCCATAAGATAACATGAGCTAGAATTTCTACTCAGTGGCATTTTGATCAATTAATAAAATAACAAAGGGCATTTTGGGTACTTTTATGTTAAAAAATCCTCACGGTTGTTTGAGGGGGCATTTTAGTAATTTGAATAAACCTAAAGCATGACTGAAATGAGCTAGATTTTTAGGAGCATTTTGGTTAATTACTATAACAACATATGGCATTTTGGGTACTTTGTGTTGAAGAAAACTCGTCATAGTTGCTTGAGGGAAGAGGACATTTTAGTCATTTGAATAAACCTAAAATGTGGCTAACATGAGCTAGATTTTCCATTCAAGGGTATTTTGGTCAATTAATAAAATAATAAAGGGCATTGTGGATACTTTGTCTGCTAAAAAAACTCCTCCTAATTGCATGAGGGATGAGGCATTTTAGTCTTTTGAATAAATCTAAAGCATAGCTATCATGACTAGATTTTCCATTTAGGGGCATTTTGGTCAATTAAAAAAATAATGGAGGGCATTTTGGGTACTAAAAAATCCTCACAGTTGCTTGAGGAGGAGGGCATTTTAGTCATTGAATATACCTGAAGCATAGCTAAAATAAGCTAGAT
>JAOXJP010242625.1:0-22997 GCA_025762735.1 Platanus orientalis | reverse complement strand
TCTATGGATGAAGCAAATGATGGAAGACTATGGTCTCGAGCAATCAGTAATGGAATTGTCTGTAGACAATAAGAGTGCTATTCCAATCTCCAAGAACCCTGTTTAACATTCTTGTACTAAACATATAGACATTAGACACCGCTTCATTCGAGATCTAGTAGGAGTGATTGCCCTTGAGTTTGTTGAGACTGAGAATCAATTGGTCGACATTTTCACTAAACCACTTGATTCAAAAAGGTTCATGCACTTATGAGATTTAAGCATTAAGGGGTGATGATTACATACCTATTGGAGGTATATGGGGTTTCATTCCACAAGGATGCCACTCCCCAGGGTGAGCCCCCAGTGCCCTCAGTTGTGAGAGAGGCCTTGGACAGACTCGAGGAGTTGTTCGGGTGCATCATTGGTCATCTCGAGAAGATGGCGGATAATCTTAATCGAGTTGAGCTTCGAGTGGAGAGATTAGAGCGTGCTATGACTCCCCAACTCCCTCATCATCCCAATGTCTTGCTTGATCTATGGACACAGAGTGATGAGGATGAGGATGATGATGAGTGATTGTGAGGATGAGAGCTTTATATTGTATATCCATCAGTTTTTTTATTGGATCCCTCACATTTTGTAATCCCCAAAGAATTTTTAATATATTAATGAAAAACATCTTTTTGGTTCTTGTCTCAGTCTATCTATTTTTCACATGTTTTCTTTACTTCATATTGTTCCTAATTACCAGTTTCATGACAAAAAGGGGGAGAGAAAATGGCATAGACAAAGGGGGAGTAATACATCAAGTATGCATTTAATGCTATATGAGCATTCATCTAAGAGGAGTAATGCATCAAGTATGCATTTAATGCTATATGAGCATTCATATATGGGGAGTAATGCATCAACTATGTATTTAATGCTATATGAACATTCATATGGGAGGAGAAGAGTAATGCATCAAGTATGCATTTAAGGGAGAGCTAAAATTATAAATTTAAAACTTAAAACTTCTCTAATGTAATGAACTAAAACATACATATCATTTATATTGAAATTCATGTTCTTGCTTGAGTATGTCTGCTTGATCATGTTTATTTCCATTTGACTATATTATATTGGCTTAAAGAAGGTATTGTTTGTCAAATATGATTTCAGGTTATGAGACTAAGCATCTAAGTGAAGATCTTGAACTAGAAGCCTAAGCTCACATCAAAGGGGAGTTCAGGAGTTTAAGAGTTCAAGAGTTCAAGAATTCAAGACATGTTATTGAGTTGTATTTGTGTTCATGTGCAACTCTTGTATTTTCATGGAGTATGTAAATTCATTATATACATTTATTATATTCCATTCATGTATTTCATTTTGTTTTGTCATGGAATTGCCAAAGGCGGAGATTGCTGATGTATATTGTCAATTTCATATCGTATAAAATACATGAAGTGGTAGATTAGGCATGGCATGAACTCATTGCATATCTTAGTCATGTTTGTAATCATCAAGTGTTGGTTTCCATGATGGAAGACGAGCTCCAATCACTTGAAGACCGAGGATGATCTGTTCCCAAGTCTACCAAGGTTCGAAAGTTTGAAGACCCGGGGTTCATCAAGCTCAAGAAAGGTTTGTAAAGGTATATAATATGATAAACATAGGCTAAAAAGAACAATAGCCCTTTACATGACCTAATGGACCAATACATGCCACCTAAATGGGTTCCTAAGTGAGTGGGAATAAGTTCTAGGCAAAATGGCAGAAAAACAGGAGAATTAGATCAATCTGAGGGGTGTCAGATCAATCCGCACTTACCGAATCGATCCGCTACTTATTGGATCGATCCGGTGAAGCTCGGGTGTCTCTGACTGAGACACCGGATCAATCCGGGTATGCCAAATCGATCTATGTGGATCAATCTGTAATCATAGAAATTCAAAAATAAAAACAGATCTATGTCTGCGATTTTTTTATCGTTGGGATAGATGCCAAATCAAGGGTGCAAGACTATGCTCGTCCGCTATAAGTATAAAAGAAGCTCAAATGATCTCACTAACACACTAGAACACATCAAAAGCAAATAGAAGAATTCTTTGAGAGAGAGCAAGGCATTTACACCTCCCAACTACCAAAGGCTCCATCTATGAGCATTGATTGAAGATCAAGGAGCCTTTAAGTGCTTCCCAAGCACACCATAATTGAATAACTAAAAGAGGGAAGTAAGGAGAAGGGTTTACTCTCAAGTAAACCCTTATAAGAAGCTCCAAGAAGCAAAGAAGTACTTTTGAAAGCTCGGTGGAATCTATAGGCACACTAGCTCAACAAAGGACCAACCACCTTCATGTGCGATAAGAAATACACAAGTTTTGTTAGGTAATTTGTATTGATTTAAATATTTCTCTTTATTTAAGACTTTAGCACCCGCTAGAGACATTGGGTGTAGACCATAACACTATCGCCGGAAACACCAATAATGTAGACTATACCCGCCAGAGACACCGGGTATAAACCTCTCCTGCTGGAGACAACCAAAATAGGGCTTGCGTTGTAAGTAGATAGGTTTTAAAATTTTAACCTTGATTATAATGTAATTCAATCTTAATAAAATTTGATAGCTCGGTAGTCAGCTTTGAGAGTGGATGTAGGCCCAAGTACCGAACCACTATAAACATTGTGTTGTGTGATTACTTGTGGTGTGAATTATCTCTTGTCTCTATATTTGCATGGCATGTTTATCATTTCATACATGATCCTTTATATTTGCAATTAAGTGAAAACATAAAGTAAGTAGAAGTTCAATATTACAAATTGTCATTGCATTGCACTTAAATCTATAATGATTGAAACATATTTATAGGTGCATTAAAATTCCAAGTATTATAACAAACATCTTAAATTGGAATTTTGATTTGAGGGTAAATTAAAAATAATTTTTAGATATCCTATTCACCCCCCCTCTAGGATAAAACCAGACTTTCAAATAGGCCTTAGGTTTAAGCCAGAACTGAGACAATGGGGCAAAAACAAAAAAAAATCACCTTCAAAGCCCCCGCAAAAGTCGCCACAACTCCTAAATACCAAGATAACCCCCTGTTTGATGAAACCCAGTGCCTAATTCCCTTACCGGCCTACCAAAAGCTAGTCAAGAAAACCCTTATGAAACACCCTCTCTATGTATTCCCCCACTACTGAATCATGAACCATCAACCAACCAAGACCGAGACAAAGTATTCTTTCAACTTCCACCCCGACCAAATGTGTGACAGCGCATTCCTTCTTATAGCACTATGTTGTTCATCCCTAAGATTGGTGAGAGTTCAACTCCTGCCACCTCAAAACAAAGGGAGGACAAATTGATCTCTTTAAGTTTGTGTTCCCTAACGTGTGATGTCAAGGAGGCACTTCTATTCATGATTACCAACGAAGAGTTGGATTTGAACAAGATTGACCTCACATAGGTCAACCCGTAGGAAGATGGAATCCTAGCTGTTACCGCAAAGCAAATTAGGCTCATGGAAGAAGACCCGAGCTTGGACCAGGTTGGTTACTAAAGATCAAATTCAGGACATGCAATTGTTACGCTTTCTATTTCCTATTTTTTTTCCTTTCACCTTGTAATAAGAACTATGTATGACTTGATCCCCACTAACTCAAATGTCAAAGCATTCAACCAATGCAAATGTAGTGGCATGTAGGCAACCTGAGACAAAACTTCAGGTTCAGTCATCTTTTGAAAAAATCTTTTTCTTTTTGTTTATTACCCTTGTAAGTAAGAACTACATGTGGCTTAATCTTGGTATACCAAAACTTTTTAGCATATGACCAATGCAAAAGTTAGGTATGTAGGTAGTCTGAGAAGAAACTTCAGGCCTAGCTACTTAAAAAAACAAAAATCATTATCTCTTAAGACCAAGAACTACATGCAGCTTGATCTTGACTGACCACTCTTTCTAGCATTGAATTGATGCAAAATATGTCTGGTACGTAGGCATCTTAGAGGCAATCCTAAGATCAGTTTCTTTCATTTTTTTGGTGATAACGCCCCTTTTGATCTATACTTTACAAAATTCTTTTCTCTCCAGAAACCACTCAAGAAGAGTACAATTATGATGATGAAGATTTAATGCCACGAGAGGTCATTGATACCTTTGAACATCAAGAAAATAGGAACCTCCCAATAGTGGATGACCTTCAAGAGATAAATCTTGGGTCTAAAACTTCCCCTAAGGTGCTAAAAATTGTGACCCCTAGTACTTTAGAACTGGGACGTGCTCTTGTATGTTTACTCCAAGAATTTATTGATATTTTTGCATGGACCTATGAGGACATGCCCAATCTTGATATAGACCTTGTTGTCCACAAACTTCCTATTGATCCATCCATACACCCCATCAAGCAAAAACCTAGACGTCTTCCACTTGGATGGTCACTTTAGCTCAAAAAAGAAATCAAAAAATAGCTTGATGTGGGGTTTTCTTCTCTCTGTTTCATACCCTCAATGGTTGGCCAACATTGTCCCAGTCCCCAAGGATGAAAAGGTCTGCATGTATATTGACTATAAAGACCTAAAAAAGGCCAGTTCCAAAGATGATTTTTATTTACCTCATATTGATGTATTAATTGATAGTACATCTAGTCACAAGATGTTGTCCTTCATAAATGGTTACTCTAGGTACAACCAAATCAAAATGGCAGTTGAAGACTGAGAAAAGATTGTATTCACTACCCCATGGGGTATCTTCTACTACAAAGTCATGCTTTTTAGTCTCAAAAATGTCTGGGCAACATATCAAAGGACCATGACTACTCTCTTCCATGACATTATCCACAAAGAGATGGAAGTTTATGTTGACGACATGATTGTCAAATCCTGCCATCGTCGGGATCATCTGGGTCATCTATGGAAGTTGTTCATTAGACTGAGATAGTTTAAATTGGGATTGAACCCGAACAAGTGTGTCTTTAGAACTTTGCAAAGAAATTTGTTAGGCTTCATCATCAGTCAAAGAGGTATAGATGTTGATCTAGCCAATGCCAAGGCCATCATCAAAATTCTAGCTCCACACATAAAAAAAAAGAGGTATGCAGTTTCTTAGGCCATGTCCAATACATCAGCAGATTCATTGCCTAGCTAACTCCAATCTGTGAACCAATTTTCAAGATTTTGAGGGAGAATTCTCCCAGTGAGTAGAATAGCGACTGCCAGACTTCATTTGAAAAAATTAAAAATTATCTGTTGAGTCCGCCAATGCTTGTTTCACTAGAGCCAAACCTTCCATTGATTCTATATCGACAATGCATAACAATTCTATGGGTTGCGTTCTTGGGCAGCAAGACAAATTAGGAAAGAAAGAACAAGCTATCTATCACTTGAGCAAACCTTTTATTGATTATGAAACCAGATATACCCCTCTTAAGAAAACCTATCTTGCTTTGATATATACAATGAGAAGATTGCAGCACTACTTCCTATCAAACAAAGTCTTTCTGATTTCTCGAATGGATCCCATCAAATATTTTTGAGAAATCATCCATAACATGAAGAACAGCCTAATGGCTCATGATGATGTCTGAGTTCAATATATCTTTTGTTCCACAGAAAGTAATTAAAGGATAGGCCATTGTTAACTTCTTAATCGATGGGCCAGTCGATGAACCTTTATTTACCAACCTCTACTTCCCATTTGAGAAGATATTACGCATTAAGATAGAATAAACCAAGCTAGTAAAATGAAAAATGTGTTTTGATGGAGAAGTCAACAAGAGAGAAAATGGAGTTGGAGCTGTACTTATATCTCTTATAAGTGTCCTCATTTCTATTGTCATCCGGCTATGCTACCATGTACCAATAACATTGCAGAATATAAAGCTTGTATTATTGGTCTGAGAGCTGCTATTGACTTAGGTATCACTGAACTTGAAGTCTTTGGAAATTCGACCTTGGTCATCTTCTAAGCCACTGGAGAATGGTTCATCAAAGACGAGAAATTTCTAAACTATCATAATTTCCTTCAGGCCCTATCTAGAAATTTTGAAAATCTAAGCTTCAACTATGTAGCTTGAAACAAAAATCAGTTTGTAGATGCCTTAGCTACACTTGCTTCTATGATTGACATGCCTCAAGATTCCTAGATGAGACCCATTGAGATTATTCAAAGATCAAAGCCGGCTTATTGCCTCCAAATTACAACAGCATATCCAAATAAAGAGCCTTGGTTCTTTGACATCAAGAGGTACCTTGAAGATCATACATTTCTTTTCCTGGCCTCTAAGAATGGCAAGCATACTCTTTGGAAACTAGCCACACATTTTGTCTTACATGGGGGTACCTTATATAAGAAATCCTTGCATCATGTTTTATTAAGATGTGTGGATGAGTCTAAAGCATCAACCATTATTGAAGACATCCACGGAGGAGAGTGCGGTCCATACATGAACGAACTCATGCTTGCCAAGAAGATTTTTCAGTTAGGTTATTACTGGTTAACAATGGAAGCAGATTGTTGCAATCATCTAAAAAGATGCCACACTTTTCAATCTTATGCCAACTTTATCAAGGCACCATCTTCAGAACTACACAATTTGATTACACCTTGGCCATTCTCCATGTGGGGAATTGATGTGGTAGGACCTATGCCTCGGAAAGTAGCCAATGGACATCAGTACATCATAATATCTATTGATTATTTCACAAAATGGGTAGAAGCCACATCCTTGTCTACATTTACAATGAATAACACAACAAGATTCATACACAAGGATATCATCTGCCAATATGGTGTCACCAGTAAGATTATTATAAACAATGCTACAAACTTTATGGGAAAAAATCTTGAACTACTCTACCAAAAGTTTAAGATTCAACACCATCAATTATCCCCTTATAGACCTTAGATGAATGGTGCAGTGGAAGCAGCTAATAAGAATCTCAGGAAAGTTCTTTTAAAAAATGACATCAAATCATTCTAATTGGCATGAAAAGTTACCATATGCACTAATGCCCTACAAAACTTCAATTTGCACTTCCACAGGTGCTACCCCATACTCTCTGGTCTATGAAATGGAGCTTGTCTTGCCTATTGAAGCGGAAATTCCTAGTCTCAGAATCCTGGCCAAAGCACAAGTTTTAGAGTTAAAATGGGCAGGTTTGACATGATCAGTTAAACCTCATTAATGAAAAGAGACTATAGGAAATCAGCAATGGGTAAGCCTATCAGAGGCATATGGCAATAGCATTCAACAAGAGGGTCAAACCTAGAGATGTAGAAGAAGGTGATTTCATTCTCAAAAAGGTTCTTCCACATGAATAAGCACCCCGAGGACAGCCCCGCCCAAATTATAAATGGCTTTACATTATCTAGCAGTGCATTATTATTAGGAAACATGGACGGGGAGGATTTTCCTAGATTTATTAACTCAGATCAAGTGAAGAGATTTTTTGCCTGATTTGTGTAATCTGACATGTACTAAGAAAATCTTTAAAAAAAAAGGCATTTGACCAGTCTTTGTTAAGACATCTTTTCTCATATTAACTTCTCTTAAGTTATTGCACCTCTGCAAATCTTTATAAGAAGGAAATAATGGTTCTAAAAAAATTATAGAGAATCATTATCCTCTTCCTCATGAAGAAATTTTGTATAGAATCATGATCTTCTTCAATAAACATGACACTTTCTATAAAGCCATGATCTTCTTCTTCTAACATGGTAGTCACATGTAGAACCATAATCTTCTTCTTGAAAAATGGAAATTTTCTATAGAACCATGATCTTCTGCAATAAATATGGAAATTTTTTAGAGAACCATGATCTTATTCTAAGTAGTGATAGTTGAGTCCCATAAAGAGAACCTTGATTTTTCAAAGCATTCATTCAAATTCCTCAAAATCATAAGAAATTTTAAGCACAAGTCATAATACAGAAATCATGCATTTAATCGGATATTGACAAAGTATAAATCACCTCGTCTAGGCATCCTATACAAAACCCAGACCTATTCATCTTCGCATGAATAAGGGAAAAAAAGGGATCAAAAAGAAAAAAGTCAATTGAAAGCTTAGAGTGAAAACCATAAATGACGTTCTAACACAGGCTTGTTAGCATTCCTAGTAGCAAGAGCAAAAAAGGGAGCAATAAAGTCAAGGCTCAGAGTGAAAACCAGAAATGGCACTCTAAGTCATTAATCTTCCAACATTCAAATTCAGTAGGACAAAGGGAAATTCATCATACATTTGCATTCTTGAGATTATTTCAAACCTCTGTCATTCATAAAAACATTTTTCCTCACGGCATATGCAAACAATACTCAATGCATTTTTGGATTAAACATACAAGACATTACCCATGTTGAAAATTTTTTCGGGACCTAGTCAAACCATTCATAGGAATTTTAGAATGGGAGGGTTATGATCTCTTGCATACAAGTGACGAGTACAAACAACTTGGATGTCATAGTTCAGATCATCGATCAACCAGTATGGTCAAGCTCTATCCGTGATGTGCCAAGATATGTTCCTTCTTCAAAACTAAAGAAAAACATTTCAATAGCCACCCTAGGGTCTTTATTCAATTTTCAAACATTAACCATTGGGCTATGCTAAAGTCTCCCTTCAAACATTGACCATTGGGCCATGTTAAAAGCCGCCTTCAAACATTGACTATTGGGCCACGCTAAAGGCCACCTTCAATGTAAGGCCACCTTTAAACATTGACCATTGGGCCATGCTAAAGACCGCCTTCAAAACATTGACCATTGGGCCATGCTAAAGGCCGCCTTCAAAACATTGACCAATGGGCCATGCTAAAGGCCGCTTTCGAACATTGACCATTGGGCCATGCTAAAGGCCACCTTCAAACATTGACCAATTGGGTCCCTCAAATACCACCTTCAAATAATCATTTGGCTCCAAAAAGCCACAAGATCCCCACATGATTAGGCCATCAAGCCATGATTTTCTTAGGCCAACAGGCCGCCAATTATCAATTTAGATTAACCATTAAAATTAATAGTGTTCTCTAGGTGTGAATAATGTCACATTGTACCATAGCCTATATATTATCCATGATGTAAAATCTTAAAGGAATTCATGACATAATACATAACACCAATCTTTTGGGATCTCCACAGCTTTTGGTGCAACCTTAAAAACATCTCCCAATTAAGCCCCAATTTTGGCCACTCAGGTTCAATAACATTATGTCTATGATAATGTTATAAGAAAATACCATCATTTTGATATTGTTCACTAGGCGTGAACAATGTCACATCATATCATAGCCTATCTATTATCCATGATCTAAACCCTCAGAGAAATTCATGCATAATACATAGCACCGATCTTTCGAGATCTCCATAGCTTTTAGAGCAAGCTTAAAAACAACTCCCAATTATGCCCCAATTGGCCACTCAAGTTCAATAACATCATGTCTGTGATGATGTTGTAAGAAGGGCAACCCCTCTGACATTTTGACTATTCAAATGTAACCGAGTATCAAAAAATCATATCATAGCCTATCTATTCTTCATGTTCTAAATCCTTAGAGGTATTCATGAATAATAAATAACACCAATCATTTGGGATCACCACGTCTTTGGAGTAAGCCTTAAAAATCCTCCCAATTTAGCCTCGATTAGTCACTCAGGGTTGTAACTTCACATTGTCAGTGATTTTACAAGGAGGCATTTCGGCATTTTATCTTTCAAGTGTGAGTAATGGCATTCATCCCATAGCCTATTTATTTCTTGCATAATGTAAACCCTTTGAGGAATTCATGCAAAAATATAGAGCACTGATTTTTTAGAATCTCCACAGCTTTGGAAGAAAGCCTAAAAAGCTCCTAATTAAGCCCCAATGAGCCCTTTTCTTATAGCATGTCACATTGGGACATTGTAAGGTATGGAAAAAAGCCACCATATTTTTTGTTTGAACAAAGCAAGTAACGAAATTCGTTCCCTAAGTCTGTGTAATTCTTCCATCCATAGCATAAGCCTTTGCATTCATCTAAGACTAGAGAATCGCCCTCATAGCACCCAGTCAGCCCAGACCATCCAAGCTTTCGAGGAGAGCGTAATAACAAATCCTGTAGAGTCCCAATTATGGCCATGTTGATTCCGTAGGGGGCATCCCCAATTTACCCTATTTTAGGTCGACTCAATTGTTGACCACATTATTTAGCCAGTTCTCTACTACATGAATCACTAAGGTTGCCCCGTAGTACTACTTGAAGTAAACACAAATGGTGCTATAAATTCAATCCATAAGTCTAGTGATACCTTGAGCCATGGTTTCAACACCATATCAAGTTCAAAAAAACTATTGTTTAGCACCGGTCACCCTTGACCCCCACAACTTTTCAAAAATAGTGCAATAACGTCTCCCAATTGTGTTTGTCAATTGACCACTGTCGCTTAATAGACCGACCTGTTAAGCATAGGCTACCCTGTGGCATTGCTTATAAGAGACATAAGCACATGTCACATTCACTCCAAATGTTGTGTGTTATACCTATTGTGATAGCAACTGGGATGTCATTACCTGGACAAAGCACAACAACCGATCCTGAGGAATCCCACCCTAGCTTTGAGGAAAGAGTCATTTTTTTCTAATTATATTGGTCTCAAAACTATAGTGTTGTTCACCTCAAATGAGGATAACATTTCAGATCGATCCATTAGTATATATAACACATTAGAATTATGATGTAAACTCTCAAAGGTATTCATAAAGGTCTGTAGCATCAACCCTCTAAGGTCCCATAACTTTCCAAAGAGAGCTTCCCAAAATCTCTTTGTGAGTCCTTAAGATTGTAACTTGTCTAGAATGGGGGCAAATGGCATAAAACTATAATGTTGTTTGCCTCAGATGAGAACAACATTGCAAATCAATCCATTAGTCTATATACCACATTAGAATCATGATGTAAGCCCTTAGAAGTATTCATAAAGGTATGTAGCATTGACCCTCCAAGGTCCCATTTCTTTTCTAGAGAGAGCTCCCCAAAATCTCTCTGTGAATCCCTCAATTTGTGACTTTTGTCCAAAATGGGGAGAAAAGATACAATTCACTCCATAATCTATAAGAGATATTATGTTTGTAAGCTTTGTCCAAAATAGGGGCAAATGATATAATCCACTCCATAAATTATGCGAGCCCTATTTATTGTAACTATTGCCCAAGCTAGGGGCAAAAGTTATAGTTTACACCAAAACTTATAAGAATTCCTCAAAAATATTTGTCCAAAATAGGGGCAAATGATACAATTGACTCATAAGGTCATGTATCATAATTGATGTAAACCCTCAAAGGAGTTCATGATTAATAGATAAGCAAAGAAAAATCATGCCTCTTACTAAAAGAGCCCAACAAATTATTCATACACATTTCAAGAAATAACCATTGATAAAATCATCAAGAAATGAAAAATTCTATTAAAAATGAAAAAAACAAGAAAAATCAACATCACAATATAAACAAGATGATAAAGCTAGAAATAAATACAAATGTTAAGATCATCATATTGGTTTACATGATTCTACAGCTTTTGCATGATCGATTCCGCAATGTCTTTCATTAGGTTTTCAAGCAATTGCGCCCAATGTCGAGGACTTACATGCCTCCCGACGCAATGCATATGCTAATAGTAATACTACTAAGAGCAGAGAAAGAACCATTAGTTTAGGTATAACTCATGGTAGACCCCATTTTTCAAAGATATAGAGAATCTCTCAATCAGCTAAGACTCAATTTCAATATTTGATAAAACCATGACTCATTTCAAAAGATTTGCAAAGAGCTGATAGAATGGATTCTCTTACCAAGAAGGCATTTCAAAAAGACAAAATGTTTACAAAAATCATCAACCCAAAACGTTGAAACCAATTTCAACCCAAAAGGTTTAATCAAAGTAGTTCTAGGTTTATAAAATAGCCCACCTAATATCCATGAGTTATACAAAAAGTGAAATACTATCTAACCCAAGTCAAAATTAAGGTACTTCTTTCCTTTGCTACATGTGGCTTCACCACACATACCAAAGGGGGGCATCTGTCAGCAACCAAATTTTGACTTAAGTTAACTAATGGAATCAGATAGGTTCATTACAGAAATTGCTAGGATCAGACTCTAGACACCCCTAGAATTCAGGTAGTTAGGAATTCTCAATGGATACTCTTGTCATAAAGTGCAAATGTCATTATCAAAACCCTATTTAAAAATCAGTCGAGCTAAACCCTAATTTCCCTAGAAAACACCCTAGGACTATAAGGGTCCGAATTTCAACCTATTAACCTAACACCCTCAAAATATCTCAAGTTTAGTTTATTAAACTCATTTTCTCTAGAATTTTTCAGCCTCATAAGCCTTCTCACATTGAAGCATTGAAGGATAAAAAAATTACCATTTTACCCTCACTCTCAAAAATCTTCATTTTTCCTCAAAATTGAACCCTCAATAAATCCTAGGAATTTCCTTTGTCACCCAAATGACCCCAAATCAGGTATGGTGCCCTCTAATCATGATTATCTTCAAAAATCTATCTAAGGAACTGAATTTTCCAATAACTTTGACAATCTTCAAAATCCCAATACTTTCCCCAAACCCTCAAAAGACAATTTTGTCTATATTTGACCTACAGTAAGCTCTCAAAAATTATCCGGATAGCCAAATTCAAAACAATCAATGGAAAAATCTCTGTTTTTGCCAAGATTTCAAAACCAGCTTCTAAACTCAGGTATTTTCAGACTCATTATACATTAGATCCTCCAATCTCTCCAGATTAAATCTAATCATTTTCAACAAGTGATAAACCTTCGATAGACTCCCGAGAATTCATCATGGATCATAAATTCAAGTAGTCAGTGGCCTTATTTCAGCAGTTCTAAGACCTTCGAAAGGCTCTCACCCAGAACAGGTTTATCTAGAAAGTCAGCATGCCATAATTATCTCATTCTCTTAATTTAATCTAAATCATTTTTGCTTGTATTTAACCTATGGTGAGCTCCCAAAAACTCTCTTGAAATCCAAATCTCTAAAGGTTAAGCCCATTTTCTCTTATTTTTCAAGATTTTCAAAAAGGCCCCTAATAGACAAGTCTATTTATAGACTTAACACAACCTAATTGTTTATTTTCTTACAAATCCAAGTTGTGTTTTCCTATCAAGTGATCCTCCTTCTGAAACCCCCCACGAACTCTTTAAAAATCAGATTGTCAGTCTGTCAAATTCTATGTTCTTGAGATTCCAAGGCCTAAAACATTCAATGACCTCCAATCTTTCCACTTAGGACTTAATAAAACCTTGTCTCAATTTCGCTAAAGATTCGGTTCGGGCTAAATCAAGGTTTTGAATATAAATTTTGACTCGAGTATCGGTTTCATGAATAATCTAAACATGTGTCTCACAAAATTTGAAGGTTATCTTTTATATAGACCCTAAGAATCCATTTTACCATTTTACCCTTTTCATATAGGTTTGAAACATTTTGAAGCCATTCAGACTCAGTTTTGACATACTTACACTCATCCAAATTTGATTCTAACAGTTGCATTGTGAACAAGGCATCCGGGAGATGCGAAAAGAACATAAGCCTTGAAACTTTTAAGCTACAAAACCCAAAAAATACACCTAGATAGTAAGGGGGTCAAAATCCAAAAATCCATTGATATTTTTGAGAAAAGCAATCATTACTTTTTTGATATTTTCAAAAAAGTAATCATTGTATTTTTCAAAAAATCCTAAAAGTAGTTTTACCTTATGGCCCATGATATGGCATCAATCCAAAGTACTTTAGATGGAGGGAAAGGATCTAATGATCTAACCCCTTAATCCATCATCTACCATTCAATCCTAAGCCCATCTCAACCCTTGGATTTCCACCTCTTTATCACAACCCTCCATTTTCTCTTCCCTTACCACATGACACACATCCACCCCCTCTCATGATTAAAGGCTAGGATTGACCCCCTCAAACCCAAAATTCATCATCCACCATCCAAAATCCTAAGGCCCATCTAACCCTTCCATTTCCCACCACCTCACTACAACCCTCCATTTCACCCCCTTTGCCACATATCCTACATCCAAGCTACCCCCACTTCTTGGCCAAAAGGAAGAAGACCCCTAAGCTCCCCCACATGTGGCTAAGAAGCCTCTACACCCACCACACCATGTCCATCCATTTTCCCTATGGCCATCACCCCCCATCCTTGGCCCCACCTATAAAAACCCCCATTTGGCCAAGAGAGAGAGAGGATTTTAAGTGAGAAAATTTTATCTAAGAAAAAAAAGAAAAGAAAAGAAAGAGAGAAAGAAAATAAAAGAGAAACAAAGAAAGAAGGAAAGAAGAGGAAGGAAAGCTTACACTCTCAGATCAGTGTCTTTTCCTCCTTTTTCATATGATTAAGACCACTTTCATGCTGTAATTAACCAACATATTGACCAATTAAGAAGCCCTAATGGTGGTACATAAGAGAGACATGCTTGTCTCCCCTCTTTATGTTTTCTTTTAGCAGTCAAGGGTGTGAAAGTCATAACATCTCTAATAGGAGGAGTTAAGACTTCAAATTTACATTGATAGTGACTTATGTGTCCATAAATACCCATTTCCATTGGAATTTTTTTGATTCTTGAATCGAACCCCACTTGCTCACTATAAAAAGGTATTTTTACACTGTACAAATTGAGCAATGAAGGGTGTCTGAATTTTAATTCAATCTATACAACTTATTTTTGCTTCATTATTGCTTTATTTATTAGCTAACTAGTTTATATGCTTTAGTTAATTTGTGTATTCCATTTCATTTTAGTTTTGGTATTTTACTAGATTTATGTTTTAATTATTTTTCTACTAATTCTGTTATGCATTAAGTTATGTGATTCAATTTTTAGATCATATAGCTCTTTATTTGTATGTTTTCTTGCTTTAGTCCTTTTTTTAGTAGTTTTATAATTATGTTAAGAGACTTCATGCAAAATTTGGGTTCAACCCAATGGGTGTAGCCCTCGGAATGGATCTTAAAACCCATGGGTTTTACATGGGACTATGTAAACCAGTAAAGAATCCACTCACTTTAGAAAATCAAAAGATGAGTCTACCCTTTTCAAATGAGGTTGGGATTTTTAGAGGTATGTCTGGAATGTTAACCCAACTCCTTGAAAAATCTCAGGCCCATTTAACTCTCTTTGATGGCCCAAAAGCACAAAAGAACAAGTTGTTGGAGTTCTACCCAAAACTAGTACACCTGAATTTTCACTACTATGGAAATTCAGGCGTACCCCAGAAATTCAAGCGTACATCCTAATTTCAGGCGTACTACCCTGAACACTCTTAACCTCTACCCATGTGTATCTAATGGGTTCACAATGGCCCTTAAGCCTTTAAATCCCTCTAATAAAAGATCCAATCCTTTGATTTATTTGGAACCCCCAGTGAGGCCCATTTAGAATCATAATCCTGAATTTTCACTTATATGAAAGTTCAGACATTCCCCTGAAATTCAGGCATACATGCTAATTTCAGGCATACTACATCTAAACATTTTCTCCCTCTACCCCCTGCTACACATGGGCCCACATGATATCTTGAGACTTGTAAACCCATTTAATAATTGATCTAGCCTTCAGGTCATTTGGGGATCCCCAGTGGGGTCCATTAGAGTCTATACACCTAAATTTTCACCTCTATGAAAATTTAGGCGTATACCTAAAAATTCAGGCATACCCCTGAAGATCAAGCGTGCAGTTTAGGAAATCCCTAATCTACCCCTCTGTAGTAGATAGATAATAGGTAAGAGACTCCCACACCTCCAAAACAATATTAAGTCCTTGTTCCAATCTCTAGAATCCCAAATTGACCCATGTTCACAAAAAGGTCCCATTGTGGGGAAAAAGGTCATACGCCTAAATTTTATTTAAGATTAAAATTCAAGTGTACTGAATGTAAATTCAAGCATATAAAAGGGGAATGATTAGAATCCTATTTGTTCAATCTTGTTTAGTATCATTTAGACATTGCTAGGTTGGAGGAGTCACCCTAAAAAGGTGGGTAATTAGGGTGCCTAACACCTTCCCCAATTATAACTAAATAGCTTACCCTAATCTTTGAAAAGATCCAAACAAGCCCAAGAGTCATCCTAGACCTATGGGTCTAGCCCGAGCTATAAGGCCCACACCCCTCATTTCCTAGAAGGAGGTAAACGTCCAACTCTATCTGTAAAATATCAGAGTTGGTGGCGACTCCAAACCAAAGCCTTGGCTAACTCACATCGGTCAGGCACCTTCCTATGAAATGTGCGGACCACTCCTAGGATGCCCACACACACCATAGTATGAAGCAAAATTAATGTAAAAATAGAAAACAATAATAAATGGACCTAAGATTTAAAAGATCCATTTAATAACTTATAACTTTTTTTGGATCAAATATTCACGATTAAAATCGAATAAAGATTCTAACTAACAGAAATATCACATCATTAAAACAATATGCATAAGAAATGATTATAGAATTGAATGTTTAGAACAATTATGTGCTTTGTTAATAAGTCATAGGGACTTGCTAAGAATTTACTATACTTGAAGTTAACAATAAATCAAATAAAGTTTATAGGGTTAAACAATAAAAAAAATAAAATAAAACATTCAATAAAATAAATATTGTATAAAAATTCAAAATAAATTTACAAAAGACTAGATTTCACCTCTAACATTAGTCAGACCTTTAGTCTATCATCTTTACAACAAAAGCCATGGAAATAAAAGACTAAAACCCTAAAAATTAAGAAGAGAAGAGAGCAAAAGAAGTGATAATTTTGTTCATAGTTGCTCCCATTTTATAGATAAAAGTAGAGAGAGATCCTTGGCTAGAAGATTCTTAAACTTTCTAAATTCTCAAGTTTTCAAATTCGTTCGATCTTGCCTTCCATTTTTTACCATAAAATTGTCCAAATTTGAATTTCTTCATGAAGCATAAAATTATAGATCTTCGAATCTTCTTTTCAATGTCATTGGTCTTACCTTAATCCAATTTTTGAGTCAAGAGTTATGGGCAAAATACTACACATGACTCAAGACCTCCTTTTAAGTGAGTTTTCTAAAATAGGCATAAAGTGAAGATATTTTTGCACACAGGCCTACACATTTTTGAATTGTTTAACCCATGATTAAGCTAGTTTAATATCCAATAATCCTTCTCTATTAATCTTGACCCTTGAATTCCCTTGGATGCTTGATTTTCACTTAATTAGATCAGTCGGTGTTGATCTCCATCATCTTTTGACTTTATCTACATTGGTAAGCTTTGCTAATGGGCCTTAATCTCCAATTGGGCTTTACTTAAGTTCCAACAAGAGAAAATAAGTAATTTATTATAAACACTCATAAAATAAATGTAATAATGCTTATTTTAATTAAGATGATTATGCAATTTTAAGCAATTATCACACTACCCCAACTAACATATTGTTAGTCCTTAGCAATCTATGTAATCCAAAAAGAAATAAAATAAAAAGAAAACAAGGAACAAAATTAAAAACAAGTTTCCATTTTCGCTAGCATTCTCAACCTGCATTTAGAGTATGCAATAAGCCCTTAAAACCCTAGGTTATCCCTAGTAGACGAGTTTGACTCTTAAGGGTTTGTAGTAAATATACCTACAAAATTCAAATCATGTGCAACAAACTTTCAACATCTTAGTAATAATTTAGCACACAAGCACCTCACCAATTTCACACTCAATGAAAACATCTAGTTGGAGCATCAAGAGAAAATTGATCATCCTTTAAATAGTGTAACTTGCACATCTTATTCAGGATAATAAATGTAAAGCAAAATCAACAATCCTCCATATTTTCATAAAAAATAAATAAAATAATATTGCATAAATCAATCAAGATATCAAATTCAGAATTACTCAAGCACTAGTCATTATAGATTTTTAGCCATTTATTCAAAAAAATCAAAATAGAGTCCAAATCATTCACTCCCCATTAAAGAAACTATAAAATAATGAGACTTTGAGTGCATGTGAAGTCTGACAAATAACTAGAGGGTCAATATCCTAAAGCAAAGGTGAACTCCTAATCACCAAAGAGATGATTGGATTAACCTAAGAATCTAATTTTAAACCAAGCTACTTGTCTTGGTTAACAAGTTGTTTGAATGTTCACTTTAATACCTCATGGGCTTTATTTATGATATTCCAGTAAGCTCATATTTTTATAATGATGGATTTCACCCTATTCTATAAAAATAAAAATAATATTGAAACTATCACCATTTTTTTCTTTGGTTTTTTTTCACTTAGTCTCTTGACACCTTTTCATCATATTCAACACTTCCTTTTTTTTAACTACACAAATAGGTAGCTCTTTTTTGGTGTACCTGGTCTAATTCATTGGTTGCTTTCTAGAGCATGTTTATACCCAGTTATGTTTATATTCTTTCCCAGCCAACCAAATGAACAAGGCAATTAAAGTTCATTGAACTTAGTTTCCCCAAACACTCTAAGAAATCAATAAATCAACAACTACTAAATTCAACATAGCTCAAGAAATTAGTCAGATGTGTAGTGAAATTTCAACAAATCATCAATTTTTAAGATTCACTAATTGAGAATTAATAATAAGGATTCAATATTAAAAACATTAGAATTCGGCTGATTAAATTATTTTTTTTTTACCATGTGCCTTCATAATCTAGAATCTAATATTTTAAAAGCAAGCAAAAAGAGAGATGATAGATATGGAGAGAGAAAAATAATTAATGAAAAGAATTAAAAATATATATAAAAGGAGGAACGATAGTCCATACTATTAACAAAAATTATTTAAATAATAAAGTACAAATCCACCCCCAACCTAAATTGAACATTGTCCTCAATGTTTCAACAATGAAGTATCATAAATATTGAGAAGTCATAAAAAAAGGGAGGGTGCAAGAAAACATTATATGGATTGAAAATAAGCTAGTAAAAAATCAAAAAAAATAAAATAAAGATTAAAAAAAAAAACTAATGTAAACCAAAATCCTTCTCAAGTAAGAGAAAGGATCAATCATGGTAAATAGGATCTTCCAAAGTTGTGGACTCAACTTTTCAAATGAAATTTTCTAAGAACAGTTTCAAATGTTGTCCATTAACCTTAAAAATACTATCATTCTTTGGATTTTCAATCTCAACAATCTCATACAGATAAACCATTTTAAGAATAAAGGGATTGGTCTAATGAGTTTGCAACTTACCTAGGAAAAGAAAGAGCCTAGAATTGTATAAGAGAACTTTCTGAGATGGCCCAAAGGTCTTATGAAGAAAATTCTTATCATGGAATACCTTCATCCATTCCTTGTAAATTCTAGCACTTTGTAAGCATCATGTCGTATTTCTTCTAACCCATTAAGTTGAAGCTTGCAAAGCGAACTTGCTTTATCCAAATTAAAATTGAATGTCGCTGTCGCCCAGTAAGCCATATGTTCTAGTTCCATAGGCAAGTGACAAGCCTTTCCAAAGATTAATCAATATAAAGGCATTCTAATCGAGCTTTTGAAAGTTGTTTGGTAAGCCCAAAGTGCATTGATTAGTCATAATGACTAATCCTTATGATCTAGATTCCTAGTCTTTTATAAAATATTCTTTATCTTCCGATTAGATACTTCTGCATGTCCACTTGTCAATGGATGACAAGGTGTAACAACTTTATGGGTTATCCCATACTTTTTCATCAAGGCCTCAAAAGGACAATTACAAAAGTCCGTACTCTTATCACTAATAATGGCTCAAGGTGTTCCAAATTTGGATAAAACATTTTCTTTTAAAAAATCTCAAGACTATTTTGTGGTTATTGGTTTTGCATGGAATAGACTTGATCCATTTTGACACATAATCAACGATCACTAAGATATAAAGATATCCAAAAGAATGAGGAAATGGTCCCATGAAATCAATGCCCCAACAGTCAAATATCTCAATAATCAAGATTAGGTTAAGAGGCATTATATTTGGACGAGATATTGCTTTTAATTTTTGACAATGCTCGCATGCTTTGCAAAATTCATGGGTGTCGTTAAAAAGAGTTGGCCAATAAAAACCACATTGCAAAATTTTTGTCGCAATCTTTTTAGCCAAAAAATGACTACCACATGCTTCAGAGTGACAAAAGGAAATAACACTCATACATTCAAAATTAGACACACATCTCCTAATGATTTGATCTGGACAATACTTAAACAAATATGGATCATCCCAAAAAATTTTCTTTATTTCATTAAAAAATTTATTTCTGTAAACCAAGGAAAATAAGAAATACCAAATATTTGTTCATCAAAGAATGTGTCATTGATTGGCATTGTCTCCAAGGAATCAAAAAATACAAGTCTGAAAAAATGATTAGCCACTACATTTTCTACTCCCTTTTTATCTTTAATTTCTAAATCAAACTTTTGGAGTAGGAGGATCCACCTAAGTAGTCTTGGTTTTTGCATTCCTCTTAAATAGAAGGTATTTTAAAGCTGCATGGTCAATAAAAATGATAATGTTAGATCCTATCAAGTAAGATTGAAACTTGTCAAGTGCAAATACTATGGCAAGTAGTTCATTTTCTATCGTGGAATAATTCATCTAGGCACTATTCAAGGTCCTACTTGCATAGTAAATTACACAAGGATTTTTACCCTTGCACTGCCCAACACGGCCTCAATCGCATAATCACTAGCATCACACATGATCTTAAAGAACAAACTCCAATCAGGTGGTTACATAATTGCAATATAAGTAAGCATGCCTTTTAGCTTTGTAAAACCTTCTTGACATGGCTTAGTCCACTCAAAGGAATTGCCCTTTGATATAAGATTGCATATTGGTCTAGATATTGTACTAAAGTCCTTAATGAATCTTCTGTAAAATCCTATACAACCTAGAAAAGATCGAATATCTTTAAGAGTCTTTAGGGTGTGCAAATTAGCAATCAATTTAATTTTTACTTTGTTTATTTTAATTCCTTGGGAGGAGACAATGCGACCAAGTACAATTCCTTTAAAGACTATGAAATGGAACTTCTCCCAATTCAAAATAAAGTTTTTCTCTTCACATCTATTTAACACTTTTCTTAATTTATTCAAACAATCATCAAATGAATTAGAAAAAATAGAAAAATCATCCATAAAAAACTCAAGAAAATGTTTTACTATATCACTAATTATACTCATCATGCTTCTCTAGAACGTGGCAAGAGTGTTACATAATCCAAATGGCATCCTTTGATAAACAAAAATGCCAAATGGACATGTAAAAGTAGTTTTTTTTTTTTTTTTTTTTTTTTTGTGCTTAGGTGAAATTTATATTTTGTAATATGGAAAATATAATCATATAGGAAACAATAAATTTTATGACCAGCTACCCTTTCTAGGATTTTGATCCATGAATGGCAAAGGGAAATGGTCAATCCAAGTCACTGAGTTTAACTTCCTATAGTCAATGCACAAACACCAACTAGTTGTGAATCTGGTTGAGATCAATTCATCATTGTCATTTTTAACTATAGTTATAACAAATTTCTTGGGTAACACCTAAGTAGGACTTACCCAGTTACTATAAAAAATAAGGTATATGATCCCTACATCCAAAATTTTTAAAACTTCTACTTTCACAACTTCTTTCATGTTAAGATTTAACTTGCATTGCATCTCTCTAGAAGGTTTAGCATTGTCTTCTAATTATATTTTATATGTACAAATTAAGGGATTGATTCCCTTGATATCAGTTATGGTCCACCCTATTGCACCTTTGTGTTCCCTAAGAACATTAATTAATTTTTTCTTGTGTGCTTGATCTAATTGTGACGAAATGACCACTGGAAATGTCTCTATTTAACCTAGAAATGCATACTTGAGTTCAATTAGTAAAGGTTTCAACTTAAGCTTTGGTGTTTGGACACTTGATGGGAGGAGAATGGTATCACGAGGTGGCAACTCCTCAAAACGTGTCGTCCACTTATCAACATCCAACAATCGAACAGATTCTAACAAAGAATTTATGGAACGAATTATAGATTCATCATCAAAACCCTCTTGTATAAGGGTTTCAATCAAATTGACCTCATGCACATCATCAACATTGTCAGGTTGTTTGCAAATATTAAAAATATTTAATTCCAAAGTCATATTGTCAAAAGAGAGTTTCATGGCACCATTCCTATAATTTATCAAAGCATTGGAGGTTGCAAGGAATGGACCGCCCAAAATAATAGGAAATTGGGTGCACACATTCAACACAGGTTATGTGTTCAAACAATAAAATCAATAGGAAAGTAAAATTTATCTACTTGGACCAACACATCCTTAACTACCCCTCTCGGTATTTTTACTGAATGATCAACAAATTAAAGAGTTATCATGGTGAGTTTAAGCTCACCAAGACCCAACTGCTCATACACCGAGTAAGGTAAGAGATTAACACTAGCCCCAAGGTCAAGCAAAGCTTGCTTTATCCAAAAGTTCACAATAATACAAGATATTATTAGGCACCCTGGATCTTTATATTTTGACGGGGTATTGTGATGAATGATTGCACTTACTTGTTCCATCAAGAAAGCATTTTTCTATACATTTAACTTATGCTTGATTACACATACATCTTTTAGAAACTTGGCATATGATGGAATCTATTTGATGACATCCAACAAATGGATGCTGATTTTTACCTACTAAAAGATTTCAAGAATATTTAAATTCTACACCATTTTCTGAGGAGGTTGTAATCTTTGAAGAAAATGAGCAAGTATTAGACCTTGCAATGCCACATTAGACTTGGAATTGTCAAGTTCATCATCACTCTTCAATTTCAAAGATTCCTCAGGTTTGTTAACCTTTTTAGAGTATTTTTGTTAATTATTTTTCCACTTCATAAAGTGGTGATGAATTTGACATGTTCCCCTTGTGGATTAGAAGAATTACTTACCGCAAATTGACCTTTGGGATTTGGTTGAGGTTGAGCAGGAAACTTTCCCTTTTCTTGAATGCTCAATGAGGAGGTCAAT
>JAOXJP010242616.1:0-22998 GCA_025762735.1 Platanus orientalis | reverse complement strand
CAGGATTTTGTGTCCTGGATGGTGTCCAGGACACCAGGGGACGTCATATGGAATAAAATGGGTAGGTGATGCATTTTATGAATATGGAATATGCATTTTATTCCATATGAAGTCCCTTGGTGTCCTGGACACCAAACCATTTTTATGATTTAACCCTATACACCCCAGCCTGTGTCTGGGGAGCATGGGAGTGGAATATTTTGCTCCTTCTCTAACTTGTATAATACATCTGATAAAAAGAAGGGGTTTACACAGAATTACATGGCTCACATGAATCTTTTGAAATATGGAAAGGTTATGGCAAAGGAAAATAATGCATTTAATGAAGAAGAATTAATGTCAGACTGATCAGATTGAAATTTTGGGGGAGAAATCAGGATCCAAACTTATAAAATCCTCTAAGATCATAACTTCTGTAGGCTAGTCAAATAAATCACAAAACATTTAATTACAGCACTCACCATCCATAGAACATCTATAGATATGCTATATAATGTCATGTCACCAAGAATATTTAGTAATTCCTAAGATAATCAAATATTTCCATCAAGGCCCATGTTTATCTTCCACAGTCCAATGTAATTGTTTTCATCTTCTTCTCCTAAAGTGAAGTCGTCAAGGTAATGGGTCGATCTTGACAAATGATGGGCTCATTGATATATCAGTATGAGGTGAAAGCTCAACAACACTAACATCCATCTCCGACTTTCCTTCGGTTCTTTTCTTTAACATCCCAATGAATTTCCACCACTGACTGTTTCCAAAGTTGAGGGTTTCTGGCCACTGCCAGTTTTCAAGAAGGCGGAAGACTAAGAATATGGTAACTGCTGAAGTTGAAGAGATTCCAGTAATTAGGAAAAGTCCGCGGAAGCTGTCAACGTTGAGACTCTTGGTGGTCCTTGGAGACTCTTGCAATATAGAAGTTGGCTGATATTTAAACCATGCCTGCTCAATTAAGTTAAGTTTTCCTTCCTCTCTTAGTTTTTCTATTCCCCTTGAAATGTCTAGGACCAAGGGCGAACCCTTAGGAAACACCTGCAAAGTGAGACAAAATACAAAACCAACAAACGTATGTAAGTGAAGATGAACATAGATAATTAAGACATGCAAACCAATACACACGTACATAAATGTACAATGCATAGAAATGTATCTAAAATGCATCCTATATATACACAAGCACACATACATAAAAACACATCAATACACAATCTATTCAATAAAATAGACTCACAAATCCAAATCCATTGGTCCTATACTCCACTTGAGTCATGGTGTAGTCAGCATGATACTTTGCGAGGAAGATCTTAATGTAAGGGATCTCATTGATAATTGCAGCAACACCACCATTTTGACTTCCTTTTGACAACGCAAGAGCATATGCCTCCACGCTTCTATAAGGCTGGAGCTTGTTCTTGGGATTGATGTTGTTAAAGATTCCAATGGAGCCATTTGGGTACCCTATGTAGTCCTCCTTCCTAACTGCTTGAAGCTGCTGTACTGTTATGATTGAAGTTAAATTTGCAGTGTAACTTGAAGTGAGTATGAGCACTACGAACAACCATACGATCAAGACAAACCTTGATAAGTTGCTCACTACCTTCTCCCCTGTAATGTCCAAGACAATTTTTTTTTTAGTTCTCTGTATGCTGTACTGCATTTTGTCAAAGCTGACCCACGACATAAATTTGGTTAAAATCTGCATAATAGTATTGGAACGAGTTGCGGAACGGACTTAGTCTAATAGTTGATTTGTAAAATAAATTGCTAGCCATGTGAGAGCCACAACTCCAATGGAGGAGTGTAAAGTGCATACACAAATACTTTATACATCCAAAGTTCCAAACTAAGTAAATGTTTCATATCTTGCTTGTTAGTTTGCACATGATATACTAATACAGGTTACGTGAAATCTTTAACTTCCAAAGGTTTAAATACAAAGGAGAATGAGAGTCAGTGTTACATAAGGCATCCTAGACTATACTCGGGCTCACGACCATGTGTCAAGGGCACACAAGTATCCTTGGTCTACCCATCATTCTCTTTTCATTTTTTTTTTTTTTTCAATTGGTATTGGAGGAAATAGAGCCCAGGCGTATAATTGTTCCACAATATGGATACACCATGCCAAGTCCCAAGTTTTTTTTTTGAGACAACAAAGCTCAACACGTCTTTTGTATTTCTTAGTTCAATTTTAATTTTTCTCAAAGATTAGAAACTGTATTAGTGTTTTAGAAGTAGAGGACTTAATTGAATCCTAATACTGTTGTGCGGAAACCCTAGACTTGGAGTTCGTATGCTAACAAAGTAGAAGAATGAAGATAGAAAAACAAAAAAAAAGCACACAAACAATTTATGTGGTTCGGCTTATAGCATATGTCCATGGGCGAAAAATGGCAAGAAGAATTTCACTATGAACGTAGAAAAAGTTATAGTGCGGTGGCTCTATTCCCAAGATACCCTTATTTAACCTACAAAAAACCTTAATCACCGAGAGCGGGTCATGTTGGGTCTGAATCAGGTAAAAAATATGGGTCAAAAATTAGCCAGGGGCTTCACCCCCTATATCCTCATAGCTATTGATCGGGTCATTCGGGTTACTCTCCAGATTATACAATTGGCTTGCACATCGGGATGAATATAAGAAACCTTCACAAACAAATTTCCACCTTGGCTTGAATTCAACCAAGCCCGACAATACAAAAACACTTCTCACATCTTCTCCACAAAACACTAAAGGACACCTCTCAAATACTGCAAACACCAATCAAGTGCAAGAAATGCTTGAACTTAAGTACACGAATTGACTCATTCATCAAGTCTATTGGAAAATCTGTCGGAACAATCTTCTGCACTTCTATCTGGCCCTGTAAAATGATATCCTGAATGAAGTTATATCTAACATCAACGCGTTTGCTTCTCTCATGATACATCTGTTTTTAGTCATGTTTAGCACTCTGACTGTAATAGTGCACAATCGTCAAACTTTCCTGCAAACCTAACTAGCCAAGCTAGCCTCTCAACCAAACAACCTCCTTCACTACCTTAGTCAATGACATATACTTTACCTCAATAGTGGACAAAGAAACTGTAGCTTGTGGTGTTGCCTTCCAACTAATAACACAACTTGAGAAAATGAAGACGTAACCTGTCAGAGACCTCCTCCTAACATGATCACCAGCATAATCAGAATCTATAAATCCAACATTACCATTATTCTACTATTTTTATCAAACACCAAACCAACATCTATAGTTCCTCTCAAATACCAAAGTATCATTTCACAGTTTTCTAGTGTACCTTTCTTGGACATTCCATATGTCTACTCTCAACACTAATAACATGTGAAATGCCTAGACAAGTGTAAACCATGGTCTAAATGGTGCTTCTAACTACACTAACATATAGAACATGAGGCATGTACTCATCCTCCTCAATTTGTGGTGAAAAAACAGTTGAAAGTTTTAAATGATTAGCAAGTGGGGTTTGGAATTTTACATTTTATTTTGTTAAATTATATTCTTAATGTTTTTTTTTTTTTTTTTTTTTTTTTTGTGATAAATACAATTTTCCTGCTTTTCTAACCCCTATGAATTTTCATACATGAAATCTTCTTTACTGCACTCAAGTCTTTCATCTCAAACTCACCATTAAGCAGAACATTTAATCTATTGATCTCAACATATTCTTGGCAGCAATAAACATATGTCATCAACATATATTTACAAGTACACAAAAAAAAAAAAAAAAAACATCTGAGAGATTCCTAAAGTAGACACAACTATCACATTGACTCTTATAATAGCCATTCACATGCATAAATGTGTAAAACTATTTATAACACTGCCTAGGTGATTGTTTTAGGTCATAAAAATATTTCTTCATCAAATGAACATGGTATTATTTACCTAAAACAATAAACCCCTCTACTTGATACATGCAAATCTACTCCTCAAGGTCATTGTCAACACCATAATTTGGGGTGGGATTTGGTAAGACAACTTAAAGTTAGCCTAAAGCAAGAATGACATTAGGGGCCGACCACATCAGCGCTGAAAAAGTGATATTCACTTTTTGGGGGATGCTTTTAACTTTTTGGCATTGATGTGTCGGCCCCTAATGTCATTCTTACTTTAGGATAACTTTAAGTTGTCCTACCAAATCCATAGGGCCATAATTTAGTCTAACAGGGGAAACAACTCACCACTATAGAATTCTCTAAAACTTAAGGTTTGGAGTCTCATAAATAATTAATAGGGCTTACCAAGAGACTCTAGCTCATGTTTGGTTCGATTCAAAGAAAATTTTCAAAAACCCATTATTGTGTAATACATGCCATATCCAAATAAACCTTAAAATAAAGAATCTTTCAAGAAATTTCTTTTGTCTTGTATCTCCCAAAATACCATTGAACTACTTAATATCCTAAGAATACCCTTCTCTTTCTACTTACCTAAGTATTCCCATGGGAATTTCCCAAAATGCCATTAGGGTTACATTAACCTCTCCCTAAAAGATTCATGTTCATGCGTTCTACCATGTTGTTCTATTAGGGTGTTTTTCTAATTGTGCAATGCCTTACAATCCCCTAATTATTGCAGAACGTATCTTTTCACCTAAACAAAATCCAAACCCCTATTATTTCTCAATCACTTAATCTTCTTTCCTGATTGTTTCTCAATAATGGTATTTCACTACTTAAAATTGATAAATACTTCATCCTTATGTTTCAAGGTACATATCCAAACCTTTCTTGAGTAGTCATTAATGAAATTTAGAAGATACCAAGAACACCCCTCTAAAGAAATACGAGAGGGACTCCAAAGATCATAGGGAATATAATCCATTGTATTCTTAGTCTTATGAATAGCTGAACTAAATTTCAACCTTTCATTGATTTCCAAACATATAATACACACAACAGTTTAGCTTCCTTGTTACTAACCACAAAACAAGATTTTCTTTCTCAAGATTGTCATACCCCTCCCACTCATATTCCCTAAGCACATATGTCATAAGCGGATAGGACCAGTATCTAAATTTTATGGTCATAAAACTACTATGGCACATGAAACCATGCTACCCTAAAGCACATAAAGGTTACTATTCATCTATTATGTCATCACCGCCAAAGCACCCTTTGTCACTCTCATAACTCCACCTCCAGCCGCGTACTTGAACCTATTGGAGTAAAAAGTGCTTAAAAGTTATGGTATATGTCAAACATCAGACAAGGTCTTGATATTCCTGTCATGTATCTATATCTAAACTATTCCATTTTCTATAGTATTATAGGGCATGTTGTTCCCATCAAAATTGTACCACCGTTCAATGATTTATATGTTGCAATCCAATCCCTATTGAGACACATGTGGTAGGAGCAACCTGAGTGAAGAATACACTCATCATCCGAGCATACATTACGATTTTTCATTGAAAGGACATTTGCAAAACCATCAAATTTTTTTTTGGCAACACTAGCGATTTCTTTATTCTATTTATTCTCTTTGAGCTTTGGAAAGTTTTATCTATAGTGCCCTAGCTTGTGACAGTAAGTTTGACCTCCATCATTAATTGGGCCCGTCCCCTTTGTTCTTCCTCTTGCCATGAGACCTACTTCCTAACCCTCACTCTCTTCTTCAGACACTTTTTTCCTTAACTCCCTAGAGTGTAAGAATGCTTTAACAACCTTTATAGAGATACTATTATTTCCATAGATTAAGGTATTAACAAAGTGCACATATGATTGAGGTAAGAAACATAATACAATAATGGGTTGATCCTTATCATCCACTTCAACATCAATAGTTTTCAAATCCATTGTAGTTTTATTGAATTATTCAAGATGCTCTTTAAGGGACTTATATTTTCTCATCCTTAAAGTGTAGAGGTGTTTTAGATATAACCTGTTCATGAGAGACTTGGTTATATACAAACTTTCTAACTTGAGCCACAACCTGCCGCAGTAACCTCTCATAGCACCTCATTAGCCAAGCACAATTGAATAGTGCTAAGTGCCTTTGCATCGAGTTCCTCTCTATTATCTTCCATTATCATCATAGAAAACTTCTTTCCTACCAAGGCTTTGGGTGGACCTTGTTGAATTAGCAGAGAATGCATATTCACACACCATAGACTAAATCTATTCTTCACATCAAACTTTTTTACTTCATTCTTTGCAGTTGACATGTTGAAAAATCCCAATCTAACCAACCAAAGACTCTGATACCAGTCTATTGTATAAAAACACTAGATTTGGAGTTTGCATGCTAACAAAGTAGAAGAAATAAAATAGAAAAATATGGCAAACCATAAAGCACACAAATGATTTACATGGTTCGGCTTAAAGCCTACCCCCATGGGTGAAAACAACGAGAAGATTTTCACTATAATGATGAACAAGTTATAGTGTGGAGGATTTGATCCCAAGAAACCCCTATTTAACCCAAGAATAACCCTAATCACCGAGTCGGTCGGTTAGACCTTGAATGGGGTAAAAAATACAAGTAAAAAAATTATCCAGGGGGCTTTGCCCTTGACCCCCATGGCTATTGATCAGGTCATTTTGGTCTCTATCGAGATCGTAAGACTGGATTGTACATCGAGTTGAATTTAAGAAACCTTCACAACTAATACTTCCAAACATAGGGAACTGTTGCTATGTTCAATGATGCCACTAGAACTACTGGCATTGGTAATTACTTTTTGACCTATCAAGGTGATTGAATCTCCTTAATTCCACTTCTTTTGATGCATTTTTATGAGTGGAATTGGAAAATCTTTGAAGATCAATAAAAAAATTGAACATTTAAGTGTTAAAGCAACATACAATAATAAAAATATGGTTATTTTAATATATTATGACATGCTTTGCTCAAAATCACAAAACTTGGTAGAAAAGTGATGTTCATAACATCTTAGATTGAGTCTATCAACAGTGAATAGAGATTGGAAAACAATAGAAAACCTAAACTTTTTTTGACCTCTATATTTTAGTACACAAATTATTTTCTAATTAATCATGACTGTGATAAATTCATCACTTATGGCTCATAAACTTAGCAGCATATAAAATTAAGAAACAACTATTACATTTGGAAAATAAGTAGGATGAGACACATATACTTCAATCTAAATCTATTTTACATATTTTGACTGACAACATTCTTGATATACCCACTGATACTCTATCATAAGTGATAAAAGAAAGCTTGGGAGAAATGATATAAGTGCTATTACACATTCTTATTTACTTTCATGGAAATTGAAATTGAGATGCATATGAAGATCTTGAGTTGCTAATAAATTAAAAAAATAAAAGGAAAGAGAAAAGAAAACCAAGTATGATGGTGTTTATAATGCCTATGGAAAATTAGTGAACCTTGCATTCAATTATTACTTGAAATATACAATGGCATAAATGAAGAAGAGAACGTGGTTGACCATATTAATCACAAGAATGTCATTTCTAAGAAATTTAATGCACCAATAATAGTCCTCTTCATGAAAAAGAATAGTGATTTTATACTATTTTTCATAGTTTTCCTCTTTGGGATTTAATTATTACTGCTATAAATGTTTCTAGTGTTACACTTGATACAAAAAGCATTCCCACTGTGTTAGCATTAGAAGGAGAAAGAAAAAATAAAATAAAAGAAAGATCTCTCATACCTTCACGTATTTACCTTCCTGTATCCTCAAAATAGGCTATGAAGTCTAAAGGTAAATTCTACATTAAGGGTAAAGGTAATGGAATAAGAAATTTAATAAGAATTTTAAGTATAACAAGGTGACTTATTTTAATTGTGACATTCCAAAACACTTGAAATGTAACTATTTACTTAAGAAGCGTAATGATAAACCTAACTTTTCAGGTGTTTAAAAAATTGCATGTGGAATCTCAAAGTCTTTGTTGACTAATTCTAGCTTCCTTAATTGGTAGATTATTCAACATCTTCTAATCATATATCCAACACATAGGTGCTATTAATGACTTTAAAGGAGATACAAGCTAGAGAGAACAAGATTTATACAGGAAATAATACTTTGACGTCATGTGTGCGGGGACATTAAATTTTTATAATAAATGAATCCACAAACTTAATGATGGAATACATGCATCAATTATAAGGAAAATTTGATATTTTTGAAATTCCTTCATAAGATTTTTGTTAAAGTCCTCTTCTTATAAAAAAATTGCAAAGGAAAGCATTGTAGGTTTTTCTTGGGTGTCAAAATCTATGTCATTTAATAAAAAATACAATGCAATATCTTCTTCTTGCTCTATGTAATTATGATTGATGAAAATGCTTATATTTGGCATAAGAATCTGGGTCATATAAAAATAGACATAATCATGAGAACGACTGTAACTAATTTATTCCTTTGATGTTAATGAATTTTAATTATTGTAGACCATATTTGAGTGGTAAAATATCTAGTCATTTATTTGGAACAGGAACTAATAAAATGAATTGCTTAGAAAGTTTTCATTATGTTGTTTGTGGATCTATGAATGTGAAAACACATAGGGGTATGGAATACTTTGTGTCTTTAGTTGACTTCTTTTATATTTTTTAGATTTGATAAAATTTATCTTATCAATAGAAAATTCTTTGTTACCAAAAAATTTATAAACCTGAGTTTGAAACATAATTAATAAAAGTTTTTAAAGAGATTTAACATGAGAATAATCTAAATGTGTTTAATAACTTCTAAGGTAAAAATTAAAATGTGTGAAGTTTGATTTGTTGGGTTAGCATTTGGAATTCAATTGGAAATCTAACCCAGACACAACCCGAAGGAAAACCCGAATACGGAATTTTGATCTTTTTTATTTTATTTTTTATTTTTAACGTTTTTATGAACTAGAACGGATCTGAACCGCATACGCATATGTATTAGGATTTTGGGGTATTTATATGTTTTGTTTTAGGGTTGCATGACAGGTGAGAGAGAAGTTCTAAAATTTTAAATCATTATTTTCACGACTTCTCTTCCTAATACTGAAAGTTTTTTTTTGTGGCTCCGTGATTTTTTCCCAAACTGGGCTTTCCACATAAATCTTGTGTTGTGCATGATTTCTTATTTCGTTTTGCTTGTTGATTTTATTGCATCCTGTTTCTTCTGCAAAGAAGAAGGTAAAGCGATCCTTACAAAAATGACATAAAACAAGATTTGATAATAATTTGCATACGTCAATGGCATGGTATAGTAGAAAGAATAAACAAAATCTATACTAAAAAAAGTATAGTAGTTGATTGATGTTACTAAAGGTAGAGAAACCACAAAGATGAGATGAAAATGAGTATTAAAAAGGATATATAAATTAGATAGAACCATAGACAAATATAAGAAAAATATCAGTTACACAACTTTACACACCAGTGGAAGGAATAGTTTATAATGGAACATATTCACCTATTGCTAAATTTCTTCAATTAAAATGATTAATGTTCTAGTATCTGAGTTTAAAGTAGAATTACATAAAATAGATGCAAAAAAGTAGAATTCTTAATGCAAATAACTAAATGGTAAATTCACATGATACGAATTAGGAGTTATGAACTACAAAGAAACCCAAGAAAGTGCATGTATTATTTAAAATAGTCTTTTGAATATGGTATTGAACCTTTTTCAACGTGCTTCTGTTGATTTGGGATTCATTTTTAATTGAGTTGATTGCTATGTCTATTAGTTAGTTAGTTGGAGTTATTTTTCTTATAAAATCACTATATGTAAATGGTATTCCTTTTTTTAGAAATGACGATGATATGACGAATAAATCCAAGGAATGATTGTATTCCATTTTTGAAATAAAAGATATAGGTAATAATTTTTTTAGGCATTAAAATTGAATGATATAGAAAATCTTGCATGATATGTGCTTCCCAAAGATCATAGTAAGAGTTTCTTTTAAAAAAGATTAATAGGAGAACTTGTGAGTCTATTGTCACACCCATAACAAGAGCATGGAAAATGAAAAAGATAATGTGAATTGTTAACTAGAAATAAATAAATGAAGTGAAATATATACGATATGCACAAGCTATTGGGTCCATTATTTATGCTATGTTCCATACTAGATCTGATTCAAAATTCACAAATAATTTGGTTGGCCATTATTAGAGTGACCTTGTTGGAAAGCTTTGGAAATAATATTAAGATATATTATAGGGTTTAACAACCTTAGACTAACTTATAAAGCAAGTAGTTTAGAGCTTATAAGCTTTTGCGATCTGAATTTGGAGGAGACCTTGATGAAAAAACCCAGCCATATCATATGTTTTCTTCATGGGTGGTGCAAATGTCTCCATTGAAAGGAAGAAGCAAAGTTATGCAACAAAGGCAATAATGGAATCTGAATTCATCACTCACAGCACAACGATAGAAGCTGTATGGATTAGAAGGTCTATATTAGATTTGAAGATTAATAGTGCACCTAGAGGTTCCATCACAATTTAATGTGAAAATCAATTAGCCATTCAAACATGAAGAATGGGGACATGGAAACAAAAGAGAACCATATTGAAATATAGTTCGATTATATCTTAGACATCTAAATGAAGAAAGAAATATTGGTGGAATAAGTGCAAACACAAAAATGATAGCTGGTCCATTGACTAAGTCTTTTATAGGAGACATTTATTTTCCTTGTTCCTATGGCCAATGGGACTAAGGGGAAGCGTGGAGATCTTGGGCCTAAATGACCATGTGGGAGATGTTGGAAAGAGTTGCTGGAGGCCCTCAATATGATCCTCGGTGGGTAAGATAAAGCATATTGGCCACATAACCCATCTGTTGAAGAAGTATCAGTGTGATGTATTCCAACAAAGAAATTATATAAACTACTATAATTACATAAATAATATCTTGTTAATTTGTTAATTTTATGTTATAAGTTATATGGAATCTACAACTTAGTTGACCCAATGGAATAAGAACCATTAAGAGTACGAGACTAAGCACTACAAGTAATTGTAGGGGATCTCTAAAAACATAAGAAACACAAGGCAAGCTGGTGATCTAAAACCATTAGCTCTCTGGCAAACGATCTATCAACTTGAGAGAGAGAGACCTCTAATAGTACAGTGAAAGACACATTAAATAAAAGGACTACGTCCATGAGAGTGAAATTTTTATAAAAGACTTATACCCTTTACTGCAAAATAGTCTTTAAAAGAATTAGCTTGTGTTAATCCATTTCAACATATGTCATTCTAGGCTATAGAAATACCCAAGACCATTTATCAAGGGCCCACAAAGATCCTTCAATCTTGGTTCACCCATCATTCTCATTTTAGGATTTTTAAATGGCTGATACTTCTATTAATCTTTTGGTGGCATCACATTCTATTAGTAGTTTACACAGGGAATCTTGGTACAAGGTGAGCAGTTAATTTCATTCCCCTTCTCCAAGTAGTGGGAAGCGTGTTTCCCATGTTTGGGAAGTCTGATGAAGTGAGTATAAGCTATTTTGGAAAATAAGAGGAATCTTTTAGAGAAACAAGTAGAAACATCTGGAGAATCGATTGGAAAGTGATCCAAGTAATAATACTGTATTTTATCTTATATAAATAATATGTTGTTGGCATTGAATAAACTATTATCCATCATATTTTGTAATGATTTTGTAGAAAAAAGATTTCATATTGAATTTTTTTTTCTATATTATTTTATTCCAATCCAATAAAAAGATTCAAATCTAATGGTTTAATTCATGTCTTCTATAGTCTAACTCTAAGGTGTTAGTCATTTACAAAAATCTTATGTATACTAAAATCTAAGATATGCCTGGCCATATTAATAACAAGTGGTTTGCATATTGATTTATATTTCACATTTCTTTGTTATTTACATAGTATGACTCTTAGGTTTTAAGTATTTTAATAAGTTTATTCACTTTATTATATGTAGTTAATATTATTGACGGTAACTTATTGTTATTTACTTTATTAACGTTTTTTTTTTTTTTGCTTCTTGCGTATTTATTGAGCCTTCTTGCTTCTCGCTTTGGAAACTATGGTTTCACATGTTGCAGTTGAACCTAAGAGCAATTCAGTTTATCATTGAAAACCTTTTCTTTAGAATTAATATTTGAGTTAAATTTCTTTAACAGGTTACTGTTCCATGTGATGAATGATAAGGGTATGATGGAAATCGTTCACAGCAGATGTCAGATAGGCAAGATGCTTACGGAGAAATGCAGATTATCACTTACTATGGGCAAACACGAGGGTTGAAAAAGAGAACCAGAATATAATGCCAAGTTGTTGAGCTGGTGAGCCCTGGAAGTCATCATTAATACGGTGTTCAATAATCCAAACTGCTATGCCCGTCAAGATGAAGAAACCAACAATGGTAATCCAAAGATCTGCTGTTAGGGGCTTCAAGAAAATCCATATTCCCTTTTTACTTTCATCTTCAATGGGAACTATCATCCCTACACCTAACTCCGTATATGGTAATGTAAAATCTACGTACAAGGCCCGGTTTGCTGTGATGGTTGTATCCCCAATAACTGCATCTAAATTCTTCATCCTCCTCGCAAATGGAAAAAAGTAACCCATGTTAAGAAAAATAATAATAGCATTTAACGAGTAAGATGCAGCTTTAAATCAGCTAATTTACACTTTAATTTTTTTATAAACCAAACGCACCTGAAGATAAACTTGGTAAACGAAATCACTGTAATTCAAAGTAATCTGTCCACTAGCATCTCCAAGGGGAATAAATTCATGAGGGACAGCATATGGTAAAGTTTCAATGGCAGCATTGAACACGTCTATGCAGAATCCAGTAACAATTGTCTTATTAGTTTGATCATCTTGCTCCACGTTCACGAATTCCCTGAAACCCACTCTCCGCGGGACACCAAATCTTAGCTTCTTCCCATTGGTCGACACTACCCAACCCATTGGGACCGTCGTTGAACCCCCTGGCCAGATAATTGCTTCGAGATTAACTATGGAGGAATGTATTTTGTTACTCGTGGAGTTTAGTTTTTGTGTGATCCCATTTTCTGGGGTCCAAAATCCAATTCTTCTCTCACCTTTGCCAATAACATTGACTACTTCAAATGCTAGTGAGTGTAACTGCCCGTCCTTAAGTTGAAAGTTGCCACTTAAACCTTTAAAATTACTCTCCATGATCCCTTTAAGAAGTTGAGAACCATTACGCGATTTTCTGATGGCTTCTACGCCAGTCAAGTTATAACTAGTATTCAACTTTCTAGTTGGAGAAAGCTTAACATTAACTGCCTCAGTGGCCTTTGCTATAGCCCAAACAGCATCATATGCCCAAAGACCATGTACATTTATCTCGACTATCTCAATATCTGGGTTGTCCCGGCGAAATTTCTTTCTCCATGCCGAAGTGAAATTGGAAAGCTCTTTTGATCTTGGAACATGAGGCCTAATGCCCAAGATGCCTTGCATTGAGTCGATAACTGATTGATCCATAGAAGACAAGAGATTTGTTAGCCCATCTGTTATTATCCATGCATATCCTTCACTCATCATTCCCAGCTCTTGAACCTTTAAGAAAAAACGGGAACCAAGTGAAGACGACATGTGCACTATATATACCCTTGTCTGCATCATCATCATTTTAAATAACTCTTCAATGATCTGATCATTGGTCACTGATAAAGGGATGATACTCATATAGGGGACACGCACATTAGTATTTTGTAAGGCATTGATCAAATAAGGTATGACACCATTTCCAAAAGCCGTGTCTTCGTAGATGAGGACAACATTCCTCCATTTGAATGCTTCAACGATGGCAGCAATGGCTCTCACCTGAGAGGGGTCACTTTGGGCTGCTCGAATGAAGTAAGGAGTTTTAATTGTAGAAAGGGAAGGGCTAGTTGCGGAGAAAGATACCAAGGGGACCTGAGCTTTGTCTCCCAGATTAACCAAAATCTCTGCCTCATCTGATGTCTGGGGTCCTATTATTGCTTGCACTTCTTTGTTGTTCAACAGATCTACAGCTGAATTTGAGAAATTAATAGAATTTCATGATACAAGAAAATACTTTCCAAATGAACTAACAGATACTTCCCATTGAACTAAAAGAGTTAAGGTTCATCCCTGTTGAGAATTTGGCACCAACTCACTTAAGAAGTATTCTATTGAGAGAAAGCATTACAGCAGGGGAATTTTTGCAATTTACACACCAAGGCACTCAGCAATGTCAGCAAACACTCACTCACTAGAGCACTCTTTCACTCACACACAAGTGGGCACTCATTCACTCGCCATCACACTCATTCACACACACAAAAAGGGAGGGCTATGCCCTATTTATTGATACTAAGACTGTCAATGGGTCAGGAAAACAATTCTGGAATCTTCATTAACCATTTCAAATGAGTTGATTCTTACAAAGGGCTTGGAAATTTCTGGTATGATGGAGAACTTAACCAACTTAGAATAATCTTGAGAGTCATTGCTTTCTTCTCCTAACACTCCCCTTCGACACTGACTTTGTTTTAATGTTATTGTCGTGCCAAGTGCTTCTCAATGTTTCATAAACGTTTAATAGTTGAGGCTCTTTGCGAATGTATCAACAACTTGGTCTCTAGATATAATAAGTTTTCACAACCTCTTAAACCCAGTGATAATGTACTTCAACATTTTTTGTCTTCGCATGAAAGTCCAGATTCTCAACTAATTTTATAGCCAATAGATTGTCACAATGTAGTGACTCTGGCTTGTTTATGTTATTATGTGTGCTTGTGTGTGTGCATACATGTGTGAAGCCAAATCAAATATCCTTTTTCTTTTTTTACCTTTTGTGTTTTTCTTAATTCTATTTGCTCCTTTGTTGTGAGCCATTGGATTAGAGTCTAATCCCATAGTTGTAATGAGTCCTCCCAATCTAAAAGATTAAGGGGGACTGGTTTCCCTCTCATTGTAGGGTTTTGCAAGAGACAAGAAAGGAAGGGAAGAAGGGAGAGAAGGCCAAGACAGGCGAGAGGAAAGGCACTGTATGTGCTTGTATACACTAGAGAGTTCTCTAGGAAGTGAGAGGCTTCACTTGCAAAGGTTGTAATCTCCATTAAAAGAGTAAGAAAGGTTTTTCATTGTTCTCTTGTGGATGATGGCCATATATTGTCGCCAAACAACGTGTATCTTGGGTCTTTGATTCTTACTATTATGTTCTCTTGTGTTTGTTGATATGGTGTTTTGACATTTGTTGTTTTGTATGCTTTTCCATAAATATTTGGTTTGTTATTGTATCGTGTGATCACATTGCTCACCAAGTGTTTGAGGAAATTTCTCAACAATAATTTTGGTATCAGAGTTTGGTTTGCTACTTCACTATATTGTGTGGAAAGGGGAATTTGTTGTAGTTGTGATCATTTATTGCATTTTTTAGTAAATAGAGAAGGCAATGGAGTTTGAGAAATTGAATGATAGTAATTGGCCAATATGGAAGATGATGATGTAAGACTATCTTGTTGGGAAAGAATTAGATAAATCACTTAAGGCTGCATTTGTTTGTTAGGATTTAGGACAAATCTGTTAAATTCCACCTCTGTATTCCAGTGAGGGGACGTTTTCAAGTGATCTGGTTGCCTTGGATTAGAATTCCTTGAGAAATGTGCAAAACCGATGGAAAATAAATTGCCTTGAGAGAGGTGTTTTCCTTTTCCATCTCAAAAGGCCAGATTTGTGGCCAAATCCAACGGATTATCTCTTGTAAATCACATTCTTTTTCCATGCTCTCCTTTTTCTTAACCAAATCTGCTTTTAATACTGGCAACCAAATGCATGGTTTTTGGTGGATTCCAAATCCCAATCATGGAAAACAAATGGTCAACAGAATTCACCTCCAGCTTTCAATTCCAACTCTAATCCTTGTACTTTTTTTGATTCTTAGGTTTCTTTTCTAATCCACTCAAATCCGAACAAACAAATAGATCCTAAAGGAAAGGAAGATCAACCTAAGGAGATGGAAGATGAAAAATGGGAGCTCTTGATTAGAAATGCTTGGTGGCCATTAGGCCTTGCATCTCCATCAATATTGTTTGATGTTTTCCAATGCAAGACAGTTGGGAAACTTTTAACAATCTTTGGAACAATCTTATGAGCAACCTTCTGGTGCAAACAAAATGCATGCTATGAAGAGATTGTTCTTCTTAAAAATGAAAGATGGTACCATAATACGAAATCATGGTTGTGAAATTTAATTCTATGTCGACATAATTGAGATCTTTAAAAATTAATTTTGATGAAAAAGTATTGTGTTTTTTTTTTTTGTTGAGTTCGTTACCTCCTACTTAGGATACTCTTGTTATTATTATTTCAAGTACGATTGGAAACAAGTTCATTTTACAAGATATTACTGCTTCATTGTTGAATGAAGAAACAAGAAAGGCATCAACATAGTTTTCTGATGAGTTTACTCAAGCATTGGTAGCTAAAAGTAGAGGAAGGTCAAAACATATAGACCAATCTTTTGGATTTAATAGGGGTAAATTTCAAAGCAAAGGAAGATTAAAGTCACAAGGAAGGAGAGTAATTATTGCAAGAAATTTGGGCATATAAAAAAGGATTGTTGGTTTTTGAAAAACAAACAAAATAACAAAGGCGAAGTTAATCATGAAGATGCAAGCACTCTCTCTAATGGAGAAGATGGTGTAACTTTAAGTGTGCATGTTCATCATCATTCACTGAAGACACTTGGATTTTAGACTTCGGTGCCTTATTTTATATTTACCCATATACATAAAAATTTTCAACATATACAAAAATGGATAGTGCATTTGTTTATCTTGGTAATGATCAAACTTATAAAATTCATGGCATTGGTGATATAATTTTAAAAAATAGATGAAAGGAAGCATACATTAAAGGATGTATGGCATGTTCTTGAAATAACCAAGAATCTCATTTCAGTGGGTCAATTGGACAATTCTGGATTTGTAGCTATATTTGGGAAGGGATCATGGAAGATTTCAAGAGGTTGCATAATGACGATTTTGAAAGGGAAAAAAGATGGAAGTCTCTATGTTCTTCATGGCACAACTCAAAGGAATGATGGTGCTAATAAGATAATTGCAACAGTTAGCAAACATGTAAATTTGCAAGTTTGTCACAATCGGCTTGGTCACCTTAGTGAGCATGGTATGCAGGTATTGCAAAACAACTTCATTCCTATTTTTGAGCATTCTTCATTTTAATTTTGTGAAAATTGTACTATGGGTAAGAAACATAGAGTTATTTTCAAAAGAAATGAATTTCACAAAAAAGGTAAAGCATTATAATAGGTTTGTTATGATATCGTGGGGCCAATAGGTGTTAAACCTTTTAAAGAGCTAAATATTTTGTCACATTTCTAGATGACTATTCTAGGAAATGTTGATTGTAATCAATGACATCTAAAGATCAAGTCTTTGATATTTTCAAGATGTTTAAATGTAGAGTTGCGAAAGAGATTGAAAGATACATTAAATGCTTATAACCTGACAATGGTGGTAAAAATTGTTTTTTGATTCATTTTGGCGATACTGAGACTGATGAGGATGAGGGCACTGATGCTGCAGATAATGAAGAGACTTCATGAGTGCCTTAGCAATTTAGGGCTTTTGTTGGTCATTTCTCTCTCTTTTGATGTAGTTCATTGGTTTGAAGAACCAATTTATGTTTTGGTTGTTCATTGGTGATGTGGACCAATTCTTTTTTGAATCTTGCAATACTGATGTAATAACAATCTCTTGATGCTAAATATCACTTTGCATTACATATTCTTGGGTTGATATTGCTCTTAATAGTTAGTTTTTCCTTCTTTAATGCACGTATTTCTCTGATGCTTTGATTGATTAATACTCTCTTTTCATATCACTTGGTACATCTCTTGGCCTAACCATGTATGCATTATATTTCTTTTTGGGCCTTTGTAAATTACCCCTTTCCAATTCATGACAAAAAGGGGAAGAGAAAAAGAATGATACACATAGTAATGTACTGAATTGCTTATTCTGATACTAAGGGGGAGTAAAAGTTAAAGTTTTTATAGTTATGTTTCTTTCTAAAAGGAAAATGAGAAAGGTGTGTTCTGTTCATGCAAATTGGTAGGTTATGGCAAGCCTAAAGACTAAGGGGGAGCCAATGTGTGAGATTGTATAATTCTTTTATGGTTTCGTTGTATTAGTTTGTATTTTGATTCAAATAATGTAGTTTTTATTTATTTTGGGTTAACGCTTTGTCATGGAATTGACAAAGGGAGAGATTGTTAAATATTTTAGTATGGTCAATTCCATGCCAAAGGTAGATATGTTGTATAGGCTTTGGTTTAGTTGTATTCATGTGTGGTTGAGTGATGTCTTTAAAGCACCAAGAATGAAGAACTAAGCTCAAACAACATTAAGGATGAAGAAGTTGCACAAGCTGTTTAAAACTTATTCAATAAAGTAGAGAACTTCAATTGGCTAAGACATCATGCACAATGTGCTAAAAAGGTAAAGACAGGTAAAAACTTGTCTAAATATAGTTGGTTGCTCAAAATGCCTCTATGTGGACCAAGGTTGAACCTAGGATGAACATTAGATCAATTTATAACCCTAAGCATTGTCTTGAACCAATCCAAGTTTAAAAGGACCAAAAATATACTAAAAATAAAAAATAGGAATACTGGGCAAAGTTTGAGTGCTCAAGAGTCACACTCGATTGCTCAAATAAATTCGAGCGCTTGAATGCTTCTCTTGGAGCACTCAAATCACCAAGTTTGAATACTTGAATCACTAGGTTCAAGTGCTTAAACCTGTAGATTAGAGCTCCAATTCAAGGCTCATCCAATAGCTACTTTTTACCGTTGGAAAAGAGCCATTGGGGCTAAAAAAAGTAGGAATTTGCACTATAAATAGGCGACTTAATCACAATTAACCCTTACTGATCACTCTTAATCAAGTGAGATATTATTGTGAATCTTTTTAATTTTCTTTAGAGTATATTCAAGCTTTATTGGAAAATCCAATTTGGAGGAAAAGCCATATGACTTTGGGGGAGTTTTTCAACTGGTATAATTTTTACCAAGTTGTGTTGAGAGGTTAAAGACTCATTCTTTAAGTCTTAGAGAGAAAATTTCTTTAAGGCAAGTTCAATTTGTAAAAGATCTCAACACTCTGTTCACCATAATAACATCTTCTTAACGAAGAGGCTTGAGCACACCATACTATTTATTCTACTATTGTTGGAACTTCCATCGGAGGCACTGGAAGCAAATATTGAAGTCCTCCAGAGACATTGGACTTCCGTACTCGTTAGAGACATCGGGTGCATAACTATCCTTCCACCAGAGACAGTAGAGGGAGTTAAGTGTTTGGCTGAACACTACTAGTAAGTTTGTTGATTTTCTTGTTGTAATACTGGGTTGACTATTAATAAAAATCAACCGGCTCATGGTGAGCTATTTGACAATGGACGCAGGCCAGTGTGCCAAACCACTATAAAAAGTTGTTTCTATATCTTGTGGATTGTGCAATTGTTTATGTTCTTGTGGTGTGAGTTATCTTTCAAATTAGCACAATTGTAATTGATACTTTGACTTGAATAATATTTGTAATTCAACTTAATAACTCAAGTGTGACAATTAATTAAAAGTGAATTAGGGATCTATCAGCCCTACTCTTGCTTTGGCTATAGGTAACACTATAGTGCAGTGACGGAGCCTCTCATGGTCTATGATAGGCTTATAGAAAGAACAATTTGAAAGATCAAACAAATTAAAGAAGTAACTTAAATCAATAAATTAATTGTAGTACTTGCTTATCCTTGTTTATTTCAATATCTGTGACCGACTTGTGATAATCCTCTAAATAAACAAGTGTGAAATACTAAATCAATTAGATCCGATTCACCCCCCTCTAAGATCGCTTTGGGAATTTTAGGTTCCTTTGGAGTGAACAACCTTCCATTTCCTAAAAAGGGGGTGTAATTTTCCCCCCTTTATATGGGAGGGTAGGGATATATCCCACTATTGAGGGTGAATCCAATAAAGTTTGGCACTTATATTGATGCCCCGAGCCTTCTATTGGGTCTGTGAGGCTTTCCTCAACTTATTAGTCATTCTTCTTTATGTAGCATTTCTTTTTCTTCTCTAGGAAACAACTCTTTCTATGGAACAAGTCACACCATTCATGACTTGGGCCTGATCAAGGGTCTGATTAATGACAATTCCATTGTTGGCAATTGAAGGATGACTCGCAATTGAGATGTCATTTGCAACTGAGGAGTGACTCGTTAATTGATAATATCCCAGGTCTAAACTAAAAATTCCTCATGCTCCTCTTCCACAATGTCAACCCTAGGGAAGTCTTTAGAAAATTCCTCTATGATCATGGGATCATCTCCCAAAAGATCGTCTCCTTCAACCTCTTATGAATCAGATTGAGAGGGTTCAAATTTGTCTATGATCATGGAGCCTTTGAACACTATCCAAGCCTCAATTTGATGTTGTTTCAAGTAGGTCATGAGGGTTTTTGTTGTTAATACCCCTTCATCTATTCTCTCTGAAATTGTCTTTTGCCTTGATAATATCATGGATTTATTAACTTTGGCCTTCTTGTTTTTCTTCTTTACTTGCACCAAATTAGGCCTCCTATTATTATGCAATTGAGCATGTTTCAGGGGTACTTTTGTTCCTAAAATTTTTCCCATTGGTGATTGATGAAGAGTATCAATCACAGGTGTCTGAGTAGGGATCCATGACTAAACCTTCTTAGTCACAAGTGGGTTATGTATCATAAGCAACAGGCATTTTTTAGTTGCAGGTGGGTTATTTTCATTGACCTTGGGGTCATTCTCTGGGAATTTGGTCCAAGCTTCACGACCCATCCTGGATGTGGATGGAATGTCCTTTGTTACCCCTTTTAATTTTGGTAGCATCACCCTTTTGTTTTGCTGGAATCTTAGATATGGAAATAGGCTTAGTACTCTTATGAACATTGGACCGGTTATTAGGATGCAATGGCCTTAGAAGACATGATCAATGTAAAACAAAGGTTGAGGGAGACAAGGCTATTCCTCCGACGAGGGGGAGTGTTCTTTTATCCACAAATTCTTGGAAGGATAAGGGGATCCCTCCTATGAGGTGGCCTACCTTGACAACTGCAAGATTAACCGTGAGCTTTGGTGCTACCACCTCAGCCTAGGTCTTAGGTCCCATGATAATAGGGATGCTGTTGGAGACTTACAAGGTGTAGTGCATCGCTTCACACTCCATGGTTTTTCTATAAGGAATCCTAAAAGACACAAGAAACCCATCCTTACAAGGAACAAGGTGTTGAAGATGAGAGGAGAATGATGTCCCACCGGGCATCCCAGAAATTTGTAACACCAAATTTTGTTGCTATTGAAATTAAGTGCTCAAATTACCTAACTGCATATGGCTGGTTTATTATTTGATTTGGAGTAGACATTCATTCTAAGCTTCTCATGCGAACCTTATTAATTTTAGCCATCCCATGAATAGAACGACATACCTTCGATTAAAACCCTTTTTACACAATTGTAAATCAAGAAAACCTCAAGGAAGGAAGGGATGGGGAAATTGAATTTTCATTGAAGAAAGGTTGTTGGAAAATATATACAACCACATGTTTACACCTTATTATTGCTCCAAAATAAAGTTACATTCATAAAACATTGCTCACCTATCAGTGGACATGATCTTTATAGCCTTCTTGATTGATCTTGATCACTTTCTTTAGTGTACAGAGGTTGTGGAATGTACAACCTTCAGAAAACTTAGAACTTGAGATCCTGATGGCCTGGACGCTTTAGTGCTTGGATTCTTGAAAGCTTGTGGGGTGCATGAAAAGTACCCCAAAATGTGTGATGTGGGGTTTATATAAACGTGGGTGATTAAATGTGTGCCATTCATTCAACTTGATGCAAGATCAATAATTTAGATTGACTCTTTAATGGTGCAAGATTTAGCTTTTTCTCTTATCTGACCCTATATATATTTTTTTAAATAGGATTTGATAAGATAGAAGAAACTTATTACAACTATTGTCCTATTTGATGTAGGATTGCTCTCTTTGATGACCTGACAAATTGAAGAAGTTATACATGCTTTAGGTAGTTCCATCACATTCCCAGGTGTTTTAGGAGTCTAAAACACGTTCAGTCGTAGTCTCTTGATATTTAAACAACATTTTGTAGAAAAATGGGTTTTCTACCTTTGTTAGTCATGAATGGGTATCGTCAATCATGACTGAGTGCCGGTGACTGAACAAGTCAGTTGCGAATAAGCATATTCATTCGCTAGTAAGGATATTTTGGTAAGTTTATAGTTAGTCATGAATTTCTTTGTCAATCTCACCCTATAACCCAAATCCTTAACCTTGTTATACCCTTCTCCCTTACTTTTCTCAACCCTATGAAAAACCCCTCTACTCACCTTCTCTTACAACCCAAAGAAGAAACTTGTTTTCTTACCTTAAAGAAAACCCTTCAAAAAGAAATCCCAAGAAAAGAGTAGAAATCAGTCAACCCTAAACCAATTTCATATTATATAGATATTTTTAGTCTTTTGGGGCCATAGAACAAGAACCCACACATTTCTACTTATCCCAGTTGGAGAAGGAAACCAACTCATACAAGTTTCTTTTTGGCTGAAAACTTGCCAAAAACCTAACAATCCCCACCTTATTATGTTTGTAGTCACCTTAAAGATTTCTTGTTGAAGTTAGCTCCACCTATATCTTTACCAAAACATAGAACATGTGATATGTTCACTAGGAGTGGGCATGGGCCGGGACATGGTAGGCTTAGGCCCGACCTTATAATTATAGTTCGGGCTTGGGCCCTTAAATTTTTAATAAACTTAGGCCCAGGCCCAGGCCCAGGCCCAACCCTAATTAATGGATCGGGCCTTGGGCTAGCCCATGAATTTCAAAAAACTTTAATGTTGAGATATAGGTTTGAACTCTAAACCTATCATGTAATAACTAATACTTTAACTACTAGCCTATTCGGCAGCCAC